>PVIA01007123.1:0-81205 GCA_004024845.1 Tonatia bakeri | reverse complement strand
GAGACGGCCGCGTGATGACAGAGACAGATCTGCACCAGGCCGCCACAGGCTAGGGAATGCCTGGGCCACCCGCGCTGGTGGTTGTTAAGTACAGGTCGTGAGTGTGCGAAACACAGAGTTGATGAAACTGCTGTGATGATCATAACTAGCACATCTTTTTCCATACAAACAACTGTAAGCCTACCTTTGCCCACCCCTGTGTATTTAACCACCGTGAGAAACACTTCCAGCCCTGGCTGGTGTGGCTCAGCGGATCCACCGCCAGCCTGCGAACCGATTCAGTGGTTACGCTGTTTCTCTCCCTCTTTCTCCCTCCCTTCCTCTCTCTGAAAATAATAAATAAATAAAATATTTAAGAAATGCTTTTAAATTTTACAAAACATTGGTAATATTTGGGGGTCCTGAGGTTTCTTTTGAGGTGAAAATGTGGAACTAGAGAACAGCGGCACAACATTGGGAACCTACTACAGGCACGGAATTGGTTAATGTTGTGAGTTTCACCTCAATAAAACAAGTAATCATAAAATAAATCTTCTTGCTTTGGGTGACTCACATGGATGAAGATGCTTCCAGAACTTTCTCCTTCCACGTCATTGTTCTGCAGCTCCCACCTGCGCGGATCCCTGTACCCCTGACACCCGGCGGCATCCGCTCAGGTAGCCCGCCTTGTCCTTTATCACGCCTGTGAAGCTTTCCTTTAGCAGAGAGCAGGGGCGCGCGCGCCCCCTGGTGGCGGGATTCTGGTAGTTTCCAGTTGTTGGTGCTTCTGAACCAAAAGGAAGATGATTGGACATCTCTCTGTAGCTCTAGAAAAGGGATAGAGGCCGAGTTCAGTTTGTTTGGAATTTCGATGGTTGTTGCAGACACCTCCCTCTGTCTTCACATCTGCGAGGGTGCTTGTTTGGTGTGCCCCTCCCAGGGCTTTTTAGTGTCCCTGGAATAAAACCCCCAGTCCTTCTCTTGGCCTCTAAGGCCCTGCACAACCTGTCCCCATCCCCTCCCTGCCCTTCCCTCCTTCCTCCCTCTCTTCCCCTCACTCACTGTGCTCCGGGCACATGGGCCTCCTGTCTGTTTCTCAAACACACCACGCACGGTCCTGCCCAAGGACCTTGGTGGAACAGTATCTCTGCCTGCACTGCTCCCCACACTTACCCCCTTCTCCAAGGAGGGCTCAAACCACAGCTCCCGTGTCACATACTCACTGAGGAGGAGAGAGGTGAGGGTGTCTGAGGGAGAACGTGGGAGACTACCCAATGGGACAAGCCAGGCAGGGACCAGCGAGGAGAGGGTAGGGCGCTGGGCTTGGGCAGGAGTGGGGATGGGGTGGCTGGGGACTGAGGTGGGGCAGCCGGCCCTGTTGTGTGGACCCCCCCACCCCCACCAATACACTAGCTCTCCTACATCAACACTCACCAGAGACGCAGGAAATATTTTCTCTCCAACTGACACTTTTGGCAAAATACAATTCCTCCAGCTTTTTTCCATGCAAAAAACATGTCCATCAAAACCGTCCCGGCGGTGCCTGAGGAAGAGGGAGGCTGCCGGATCTGGTCTGGGGATGGCAGAAAGGGCCCCGGGGAGAAGGACAGGCAGACGCAGCGGACTCACCTCTCTCTGTAGTTGGAGGGCAACTTAAAGCAGTAAGAATAATAGTGAAATGTGAGCCACTGAGCACTCATCGGGGCTGGATGCTTTCCTATCTATGCCTGCTCTGGGTGCCTGACCAAGTTTATGATTACTATTATCCCTGTTTTTCAGATGAGGAGGCTGAGCCCAGAGAGGGTGAGACACTTCCCCAAGGTCACACAGCAGAGCCAGGCTGGACCCAGGGCCTAAGTGACTTCCCCAGGGACGCCTGGAAGAGCCCCTACCTGGAAGGGAGGAGGGAGGCAGTCCATCAGCATACCCTGAGAGCTCAAGCAGGTGCCAATCAACAATTCCAGCTAATTAGTTTCTCCAACCGGAAACTAACGTGATGTTGTATGTCAACCGTTAAAAAAAGAAGAAAGGAGAGAAGAAAGGGGGAAAATCAGTCTGCGACTGTGTGGAGCCTGGAAGAAGGTGCACTAGCTGAGAGGGTCCCAGTGGTAATGAGGACAGAGTGTTCTTTCATCTTCCAGGGGGCTAGTCACGCCTGCCTCAGCTGCCCACACCGCCCCGTCACGTCCTAGCTCCCACAAACCCCTAAGCTAAGAGTGAATGTGGCAGGAGTAGCTGTGCAACCTTCAGTTGTTTAACTTCTCTGTGCCAGTTTCCCTATTGGTTCAAGTAGACACAAAAAATAATCCCTACCTCTCCATTAAAGCCGTCAGTGTTCCAAAAACACTTGGGAAAGGTGCAACCTCAAGGCAGCAGGAAAATGGCTCTGGTCCTGGAGCCCCAGCTGCTGCCTGTTCCTGTGGCCAGGGATTGACTTTTCTAGAACATTGCCCCTCCTCCCAGTTTCCATCCAGAGCCAGCACGGCCACATAAATCCCGCTTTACGGCTGTTATTGACGGGAGCAGGGAGAGCAGCCCCAGCAAGGCCCAATTAATTTTCCCGTCTGGCATCTGTGCGCCTGGTGAATTTCTGAGCTCCTGGAGGGAGGGGGCAGAGTAATCTGGTGATGGGCCAAGCTGAGGACAAGGTCATGGCAGGCCAGGGCATTCTAGACCCCTGAGCAGAAGAGCACTGTTCAGGGAGTCCCAGATTCTGAACCCCAGGCTCTTGTCTGGAGGATGGGATAGGAGGTGGCTCCAACCTCTGTGCATGGGGTAGGAATTAGCAATTTTTAATTAGGGTGAAAATGAGGGTTTCATTACAGAGACATTTGAGCAAAACCCCAAAGGAGTTGAGAGAGGGAGCCATGTAGCTTTCTGAAGGAACAGCTTTCCAGCAACGGGAACAGCCTATGCAAAGGCCCTGGGGCAGGACTGTGCCTGGTGTATTGGAGAAACAGTGAAGAGGCCCATGTGGCTGTAACAGGGTGAGTGAGACAGAAAGAGAGAGGAGGTAAAGGGAGGGAGGGGAAGGGGCCAGGTCATACAGGGCCTCGTGGAGAAGACTTGGGCTTTTACCCCCAGGGAGGTGGGGCTCCTGGAGGGAGGTGGACAGAGGAAGGGACCTGACTCAAGTGCTCACAGCGCCCTCTGGCTGCTGTGGGGAGAACAGTTGACTGACAGTGAAAACAAAACTCAATAAATTCTCCTTATTGCACCCACAAGCTGGGTGCCCCAGGCCTCCTCACTCCCTAAAAGGAAAATTAGCACCAGCAAAGAGTCTTGAAAGCACTCTTGACAAACTCTGTTTGATGACAGAAACGGTCTGTATCAGTCCTGTCCAGCATGGGAGCTCCCGGGACGTGTGTCTTCTGAGCAGCTGAAACGTGTCCAATGCGACTGTGGGGCTGCATTTCAAACCTATTTATTTGTTTAATTTTAAAAATTGTGGTAAAATGCAAAACATAAAGTTTACCATTTTAACCATTTTTAAGTGTACAGTTTAGTTCATCAACTACATTTGCATTGTTGTGCAGCCACCCCTACCATCCGTCTCCAGAACCTTCTCACCTTCCCAGACCGACTCTCTGCCCCCACTGAACACTAACTCCCCCTCCCCCAGCCCCTGCTCCACCATCTACTTCCGGAGGATCTGACTCCTCCAGGGGCCTCCTGTGAGTGGGATCCCACAGTGTTTGTCCTGTGTCTGGCATATTTCACTGAGCACAACGTCCTCAAGGTTCATCTGCATTGCAGCAAGTGTCAGAATCTCCTTCCGTTTCAGGCCTGAGTGACATTCCACTGTGTGGGTGGGCCACCCTGTTTACCCCTCATCCATCCCTGGGCACTTGAGCCGCCCCCACACCTTGACTATTGTGAGTAACACTGCTACAAACGTGGGTGCACAAATGTCCCTTTGAGACTCTGCGTTCCATCAAATTTCATTTAGTTTTAATCAGTTTGAATTCAAATAGCCGCATGTGGCCAGTGGCTACTGTGTTGGACAGTGTGGCTCTGCGAGGACTGAAAAGGAATTCAAGAGAATGAGTTTTCTCTTTCTTCAGTGTCATTTAAAGACCTGTCTGGACCAACTAGTGACACCCTATAGACCACCTGCCCTTGTTAGTGTCCCACTTGTCCAGAGTGGGACACACCTATTTTTAGTGTCCCCTTTTTGCCCAGCCTTGTACCTGGAAAAGACACAACCCTAACTGCTCTTGGTGCGGCACTGGCCATCCCAGCCCGTGTGACATCCTCCGTGATGAGCACAAAAAGGTGGGGGGCCCAGAGAAGGTCCCTGAGCCACCCTGGGAGCCAAGGAAGGTTTCCTGGAAGAGATGGCATCTGTGCTGACCCCCAAGGATGAGACAGCAGCAAGAGTGAGCGGGCGGAGCGTGCTCTGGCTGGCGGACCAGCGGGAGCGCGGACCCAGAAGCCTAAGGAGAGAGGTGAGCAGGCAGAGCAGCGCCGTCCTGCAAGCAGGTGGAGGGGTGAGTCATTACTTTGCCTCTGAGGGAGGCAATGACGTACCCCTTGCACAGATGGGGAAACTGAGGCTCAGGGGCCACACCGCTTTCTCCAGGTCAAATGGCTGGGAGGAAGAGCAGCCTCACTTGGAAAATGGACCTTTGAGGTCCTTCTTCATTCCCATCTCTTAACTCTGACATCCCTTCTGTGACCTCAAGGTGGAAACGAACAGCAAACGCAGGAGCAGGGGCAGGGCGCTCGCCGAGCACTGTCCGAGTGCTGAGGACGACCGTCATCGCTGTGCGTATGTCGGGGCTCAGCCCAGAGGCCCGTCTCAGACACTGGCAAGTGGTTAAAAATGATCGAAGGATAATATTTTGAGACACACAAAAATGAAAGGAAACTGAAATCTCAGCGCCCACAAATAAAGTTGTGCTGGCACGTGGCCACCCCCACTTGTTTATGTATGGTGGCTTTCATGCAATGTTAGAGTGGACCTTATGACCTACAAAGCCGAAAATTTTGCCTCTCTGACTCTTCACAGAAAAAGTTTGCGTCCCTGGCTGTTCAGGTATTAGCTCCTTGCAATGGCTGTGTGAGTTAGGTACTGTTGCCTTCCTCAGTTTATACAGATGGGGAAACTGAGGCACACAGGGTTAAGTGGCTTAGCTAAGGTTGTAGTGGATAAGTGGCCAGCCAGAGATTTGAACCCAAGCCTGTTGGACTCCCTGGACAGTGCTCTCAGCTCCACACCCTACTGGGTCATGCTCTCTGGCCCAGCCCTCAGACCTGAGGCTGCAAGTATCTCGGTCCTGCTCTTTCTCCCTCAGCCTGGGGCAGGGGTACGTGGTCAGCAATGCCCAAAGTAAGCTCCAGGTGCTGCCCTGCACCTCCCCTGGGGACATTCTGGGAAGACAGCCAATTAAGAGCAAATCAATTAAGTAAACTGCTGCCCTGTTTTTCTGACTTCAGTCAAGAGGCTCACATTCTGGGACGGCCAACTTGGGTTCAAGCAAATGCATTTATGGACAGATCTGAGAAGGGACCACAGGACCAGGAATTTGTACAAAGACCTCTGACCTGGTCCCCTGGGAGCATGAGACACTGGGTTGTGTAATCCGATCCCCGCTGGGGACTGGGGGTTTCCGCATGAGCAAATGTTGGGAGAAGGGAGCCTGTGGAAGGCAGAGGCTTTTGCAGAAGATGAGCTGCTCAGTGTGACCAGGAGTGCGAGAGGGAATAGAAGGCTATAATTTGTGCATTTTACCTGTCAATCAAGTGATGAAGATTGCTATTTCTTTGTCTCATGCTATTTGAAAGATTTGACATTTGGGGGAAAAAAGTGTCATAATGCAGGCTCTTCCTGCTGCACTTAAACCTGGAACAAAAAGATTAGCACTACTACAGCCTTCATGGAGCCTGAGAACAGAGAAATGCAGAGAAAGCAGAGCAGAAAGACAAAGAGAAATGAGCTCCTCGATCCAGCCATGCCTGAAGCTCACATTCACTAGGACTTTCCTCGTAGTACCTGGGAATTTATGCATATGGCTTCTGTGTGGTAACTAATAATTCTCCCACCAAGTATTTCCTGATATTCACCTTCTAGGATATGGAATGTTAGATTATCACCCAGCAAATTTTACTCGACCTCTCTCCAAACTCCACAGGAATAATATACTTTCCTGTCCCATTGATGTCAGGCCCAGGCACATGACTTGCTTTGGCCAAGGCAACATGAAGAAAAGTGACAGTGTGCCATTTCTGAGCCTAGGCCCTAACACGGACTGCCTATTTCTGCATGTTCTCTTGTGCTCCTGCCTTTGCTCTGAGATAACTATGTCATGAGTAGCCACTAACCCTAGGAAGAGGAGAGACACAGGGGCTAGATCTGGACTCAATTCACACATTAGGACCTGGCCCAGCTGCCCCACACGTGTGTAAATGAGAACTGCATGCTTGTCGCTGTGCGTCAGAGATTTGGTGGATGTTTGTCGCACAGCAATAGCTGACTGTCATGCAGCACATGATAGGACTGCACTTTTGGCTTCTATGCCTAGCTGGGCTGGGTGAGACTGTGTGACAAGTCATGGCAGACAGGACAGGAAATGGCCCATGACACTTCTGGGCCAGAGAATTTACCGCTAGTGAGAGGCTGTCCAGGACTCTCTTCCTCTACGCGACAGAGACCAGCCACACTCCGAACAGCAGCTGCTCTGACAGCCAGGACCCTGGCATCAGGAGACACGGGGCAGGTCCCCCAAACCTGCAGCGAATGTACAGTATGAGCAGCAAATAAACCTTTGATGTCATTAGCCTCTGAGACAGGGGGCTGTGTGTTACTGCAGCAAAACCAAGCTGGTCGATACAATAAGAAGGGAGGTTTTTTGATAGTTTCGGCTGAGAGAGGAGGCGTGTCCGTAAGCCCTGCTGTTGTTCAAACCTACATATCGGAACTTAAATCGACAAATCCCACACCTTCCCCAGGGCAGCCTTGTGCAGCCACCACCCGTGCTTTCAGCTCCTTCCAGGATCTCACCGTGACCACATGAGAGGGGGGGTCACAACCAGATACCCAGAACGCCCTCCTCCGAGAGAGCGAATGCGGCTGGTTTTGGTCGAAGTGCACTGTAACCAAGTGATATGTGGTCGGTTCAGGCATCCCCACTTCCCGGTCCTTTGTGTGGTGTGGGCTGCAGTGTTTCTTGGCTTGTGTTGGAGTCTTTGAAAGCACCATCTTTTATTTCTGCCTCCATAGCTTTTCTTGCCTGCAAACACTCTCTGCCGAGTGTATACTTAGCACTCTATCTCCTGGACACTGAGATGCATTATGGGAGGCAGTTAGACACGAGCAGAGCGGGGACCAGGGGCCAGGTACAGAAGGTCACCAGGGCGGAAAGCCCTGGTGCCCAGCAACCGTCAACACTGGGAAAACAGGACCTCACCTGCAGGGTAACCTTGCCTCCCCGAGCATACTGCTGGTCATGTGATTTAGACACCCTGACCTTTCCTGCCACTGGTCATGTGGTTCAGACCCGCCCCTCACCTTTCCTTCCCTGGCATGTGGCTAGTCATGTGGTAGGCCTCATGGAAGAGGAACAGGAGCCGAGGAGTGGCCTTAAGTGACTCCCATGCAGGACCCTGCACAACCACTCCCTTAAGCATCAGCCCCTCGGGATGACATCCAGGCCTCAGATACATTTCAGCTCCAGGCCCAGAAAAGCAGTGAAACCAGACAGGCAATCCCGTGGCTGCCTCAGGACCAGCTGCAATGACCAACGACCCCCTAATGCACCAACCAATCAGTAGGAACCATGACCATGAAAGAACATACCCGTGAAGCTGATAGTCTATTGGGATCCTCCCCTGAAACCTCCAGATAAATACCCTCAAGACGGGGGACCGAGTGTGGCTCTCCCCTGCGCACCCCATGCCTCCCTGCCTACTCCCCCAGGTTACCTTTCCCTCCCCTGAGCTCCAGGGGCCCTTCCTTTGCCTCTGCCACTTGTTCCCGAGCCCATGTCTCCTTCCACTCACTTCTCTACCTCTGTGACTTTCTCAATAAACTTTCTCTTATAGTTCGAGTCTTGGCTCTGAATTCGTCCTTAGCCAGAACTCAAGTACCGAGGTTGCTGAACTGAGGTCCAATTGCCAGTAACCACTGGTGCTATTCTCGCTGCCCACACAGTCAGATAGAAGAGCCCCCCATACTTCCTATCCTGCTCAGGGAGAAAATAGCCCTGTCAGTCAAACCATGGAACAGGCAAATCAGACAAACCCGATTTCAGACGTGTCAAAACTTGGAAGGCGTGTATCGTAGAACCAGTGAGATGTAGTGTGCCTATAGTTTTGTGACTATCTGCTTGGCCCGCAGGCAGGACACTGCGTGTCTTGGCCTTTGTTCAGTTTCCGGGCCTAGAACAGGGCCTGCCACACAGCAGGTACTCAGCGAGTGCGGGCTGAGCGAACGAGTGAGCTGTCTGCCCACTGCTAAGGGGCTTGCGGGTGCTCCCATTTCAGCCTTGTCGTGCAGACACCGTCGAGCAGCACGTCACAGAGGGGAGACGTGCCCAGCAGGGATGGAGACCGCCCAAGGCCACGGGATGAAGCCTGAGGTTGAGCTCCCTACCCGAGGCCTGGCTCCAGCCCGTGGCCCCCTCCCTGCCCACCAGTCCAAACTGGGCGTCCAGGGCAGCCCGTGTCCAACTTCACCCTAACATCCTTCTCCAGCTGCGCCCCCCCAGAACCTGTTTTGTGGAAACCTAATCACGCCTGCCCGAAATCCGACATCAAAATTACTGCCGAGCCCTTGACTCGGGGTAATTAAGAGCGTTTTGGGACGCCTTGCTTGATTAAAAGCAGATCATCCGTTCAGAATGAAAATTCAGAAGGCAAATTGCTTTTGTTGCCGCCACGATGCTATTTTAAACAAGACTCGGGAGCTAATAAAGGCCGTCAGTCGGGCTGTCAACCTGATCAGGGCACATTTGCATGGCTCCCCTTGCCCACCCTGCATCTGGAGGGACCCCTGTCAGGGCAACAGATCCTCGGCGTTGCCCCCAAACTGCTCCCATCTCAGGGACACCCCAATGTTTGCTCACCTGTTCCCATCACCTGCTCCCACTACCACAGGCCTCTCCTCCCCTACCTGGATCCCAGCCTCTGCCTCCTCTCTGGCCTCCCTGCCTCCAGTCCCAAGCCTTCCTACCCACTCTCCCAGAAGGGCTCCTAAAATCTGACCGGGCTCCCTGACCTCCATCTTCGACCAACTAATGTGCCTTCCTCTTCCAGACTCAGAAGTCGTCTCCCCTGGCCTTCAGGCCAGCTCAGGGACCCCCTGTGGGCCCTTGCCTAGTCACACGTCCATCTCCCCACCTGGGCTGTGAGCTCTGGGAAGACAGGACCAGGTCTGTCTTGGTCACCACTATGCCCGAGCACCCAGAATGGGTCAAAGCACTGCTGAGGAAGCGATAATGAATGAATGAATGAATGAATGAATGAATGAATGAATGAATGATTGGGGACTGCTCTGGGGAGAGAGGTGCTAGGGACCCCATGGATCTGACATCCAGTTCTCAAGCAGCTCCTCTCCCTGCCCGGAAGCTCGCCACCCTGCAGGCCGGGGGCCCCTCTACTGCTTTTCGGCCGCTGTCTTCTCCGGCCAGTGAGGGAACCCCCCTCAGAGCCTCAGCTTCAAGTGCAGCATTCCTCTAGCTAAAGGAAGGCCAGCCCCTCTGCCCAACTCCTTCCCCATCCCCAGGCCAAGGAATGAGTGTGGGCTCCCCCACGGCAGAGGCTGGTGGCTGTGGGTGGAGAGGAGGAAGATCCGGTTCAGAGGAACCGCCATGGGAAGTCCCTCTTGCAGTCTCACCTCCGGCCAGAGAACATGTGGTCTCATCAATTACGATATGTCCAATTATGGGAATGGTCATAGTTACAACTTGACAATCTTGCCATTAAGGGTGCAGAAGTGCAGAGGGCCAGCTGACAACAGCCATCACCATTTAAAACCGTGGGCATATGTACGCTTTACCCCAGCAGAATCATTTCTAAGAATTCAAGCAAAGCAGGGTTCTCACCCAGAAGTGATTCTGCCCCCCAGGGGACACTTGCTGATGTCTAGGGACTTCTTGTGGCTGTCACACTGGGGGTGCTCCTGGTATCAAGTGTGTGGGAGGCAGGAATGCTGCTCAACACTCCGCTGTGCCCAGGACAGTCCCCCCCAGAGAACGATCCAGCCAATATGTGACCCTGAAGCCAACCGTACGGGCTCACTCACTCTGCAACAGGCTCCCCTGAGAACTGTCCTCTTCTGACTTCCTGGGAGATGAACGTGAATGTGGCCCCATTTCCCAGATGCGGAAGACCAAGACCCAGGGCAGCAAAGGCAGGGCCCCAAGGTCACACCATCTATTAAAATGACATCAGCCATTCAAGGGCAGGGCATGTTGTCTCTGTCTCATTCACAGAAGGGCATTCAAGGCCTGGCACATAGTAGGTATTCAGGAAATGCTTAATAAAGAGCTGAGCTGGGACTTGAACCCAAGCCGGGTGATTGTTCCAGAGCACCCTGACTGTCAGAGCCCCTACTCACAGCCCTGAGCCAGGAGCCTCCTTGACTGTCCCCCTTGTGTCCCTGCAACTCTGGGACAGCTGAGCCCCACAGGCTAGGGGCCGCTGGGATCCAGGAGGTGGTGGCTGAAGCTTAACTTCCTATTGTGGCCTCTGAAAAGGGAGCAGGTGCTGGCAGCTTTGCCAAGGAGGCCCTCCTCGCTGCCTTTGTGCCCGAGCTGGTAGAACCCTCTGCTGGGAACCGGCCTCCTTTCAACCCGCTCAATCCCACATTCCACCTTCGCTGGCTGCATTCTTCACCTGAAAATTCAACATTCGGCCCGGAATGCGTTGTCTTTGTTCATCTCTTTTTGGCTCCCCTGCTGTTTAATCACTTCTTCTTGGAGCCGTGGGAACAGGGAGGAGGGAGGGCGAGAATAAATAAATAGGGAGGGGAAAAGAAAAGGGATTCTCGAGTGTGCAGCAGAGGTTTGCATTGAAGGGGATTTCGCCTGGCACTGGGAGATATTGACAAAGGCTGCCGAGGGGCGGGCGGGGTGGGGGGCGGGCCAGGCCGCCAGCGGGCACTCTTGGCCTGGGCTGCTGCATTGAGATATCCACACAAACAAATTCATCAAGCTTGTCCTTGTGATGGTCTGGCTGCCAGACGTTCTTTAACCCGTGCCTGGAAGATGGCCGTCCATGCGCCCCAGAACTCAAGACAGAGGCTGGGGGAGGGACAGTCCCCTCTCTCCCCATGACTTGTTGTGTGACCTCAAAGAATCTGACTGTTGTCTCTGTGCCTTGTCACAATCATAGGCCCGGCCCTGGCCGTGTTGCTCAGTTGGTTGGAGCATTGTCCTGTAACCAAAAGGTTGTGGGTTGGATTCCGGGCCAGAGCACATACGTAGGTTGCAGGTTTGATCGCTGGGCCAGGTGTGTCCAGGAGGCAACCAATCGATGCATCTCTCTAGTATCAATGTTTCCATCTCTGTCTTCCCCTCTCTCTCTAAAGCAATGAAAAAGTGTCCTCAGGTGAGGACAAAAGAGAAATCATTGGCCCTTCATGTTCCCACCTTGGAGGGATGCAGGATATGGGGATGCTCAGAGGGTGGGAAGTGCTCGCTCGAAGTCAGGCAGTTGTCCGAAGGCAAGTTCCTGGCTCGGGGCTCCTCACAGAGGCAGCGAGGAGAGGATGGGCCCAGGAGGTTCTGCCCCTGGGTGGTCAGATGCAGGACAAAGCCACCATTTTAACGTCATCTCGAGGTTTGCTCCCGTACGGCCCCAGGAACCTCCCCTCCCCTCTCTGGGCCTTTCCTGTAATAATCATCCATCCATTGTATGTTGTTTAACTCAGTTATTCAGGCCAAAACATTGACTAATCTCCTACTGTATGCCAAGATGTGTGTTGAGCACTGGGGACACAGCGGTGCCCGAGGCAGACGGGCCCAGCCCTTTTGGCACTCACAGATGATCATGTGACCAAGCCGTTTCCAGCCCAGGGGGATGAGGGCTCCAACGGGGGCCACAGAGGTGCTGTCAGACACACTGGAGGTAGCCTGAGTCACCAGGGACCGTGTTCTGAAACGGGAGATGTCTGGCGTTGGGGTCTTCCACAGCTGAGCAAGAGAAAAACGGGTGAAGCGGGAGTCCCAGCAGAGGGCACCGCGTGGGCAGAGGCCTGGCAGCGGGAATGGGCCAGATTCAGGCCCCCATCAGCTGCATCACAGGACACGTGGCCGAGTGGGGTGACGATGAGGTTTATTCCCATTTTTCAGATGAGAAAATGGAGGCTGCTCAGTGGCGAGCGTGGCCGAACCAAGGCCACAGCACTGCCCTGCACCCACTGCCTTTCCGCACAAACACCTTCACTCCGGGCTGTGTTGAAATAAACGGAGCAGGGCGTTCGGTGACCTTCAAGGAGAAAGCCTGTGCACGCAGAAAGGCTGTTCAGAGCTGCCCCAGGTACGAGTTTCCCAGAGCTGCTGTAACCGAGGGCCACAAATTTAGTGAAACACTTAGTAAAACACTTAGTAAAACAACACAAACTGATTATCTGGTTGGTCCTGGAGGCCAGAAGTCTAAAATAGGCTTCATGGGGCTAAACCCAGGTGTGGGCAGGTCATTCCCAAGGTTCCAGGGAGAACCGTTTCCAGCCTTTTCCAGCTTCTCGAGGTGCCGCCTCTCTGGTTCATGGCCCTTCCTCCGTCCTCACAGCCCGCAGCACAGCCTCTCCTGCCTCTGACTCTGACCCTCCCACTGTCCTCCATCTCAGGGTCCTTAACTTAATTCACCTGCGGAGTCCCCTTTTGCCAAGAAAGCCACTCAGGGCCTCTGTTTCATTGACAGAAGGGTATCCAAGGCCTAGCACGTGGCCTGGCACATAGTAGGTATTCAGGAAATGCTTAATAAAGAGCTGAGCTGGGGCTCAAACCCAAGCCGGTGATCGTTCCAGGGTGCCCTGACTGTCAGAGCCCCTACTCACAGCCCTGGGCCAAGAGCCCCCTTGGCTGTCCTGTCAACAGGCTCCAGGGACTGACTAGAAGGTAGACGTGTTTGGGGGGCATGATTGTGCCCACCTCCTCACCCCCAGAGCGGTCATGGCCCAAAAGGGGTCAAAATAGAGGATTTGGGCAAACCCTTGGCATTGGAGGGACCTCAGTTTCCCCATCTGTAAAATGGGTATCAATCATATGCCTTGACTCAGGAGTGCCGGAAAGTTTCACTCAACCATTTAACACTAAACATTCAGCAGTGACCAAAACAAGCATGGCCCCTGTACCCACGGGCAGGGCAATGGACATTAAACATCAGGAGAAAGCAGCAACACGGACGAGATGGAGCATATTGAGGATGAGGGGTCACAGCAAAGGTGGGAGAAGGGTGTTCCAGGAAATGGGAACAGCAGTGCAAAGGCCCTGAAGCAGGTCGGTGCCTGGTGTTTCTGAGGACAAGAGAGGAAACAGGAGAGTCTGGGTAGAAATAGCTGAAGTGTTCCTAGAAGACGTGGGGCTGCAGCCTTGTCAAGGCTCAGGAGTCGACCACCTAGTGCAGAGGTGAGGAGCAGGCCAAGGGCAGCTGGTGGGCAGAGCAGAGGGAGGCAAGGTAGGCTCCCAAAGCTCTAGCATTTAGAACCTCGACTTCGCCCAGGGCCATGGAAAGCCGAATGAGGGCTGTGAGCAGAACAGACCTGCCGGGGAGGAAGCCCAACCTGGTATTTAGGAGCCAGCCTGCCTGTGTTCGAATCCCAGCCCCGCTACTCTCTCCCTGGGTGACCTTGGCCAAGTCACCTCCCCACTCTGGGCCATTATGGAAAAAGTGGTAGTGCCAACGCTGCAGACCTGTGTGAGGATGAAATGAGCAAACCCGTGGCGAGCCCTGGGCTTGGAGCACAGGGAGAGGGCAGAGCCAAAGGCCCATACTCTCTCGCAAAACTGCCCCCTAAAGATTCTGCACCCCTCATCTCTGAGCCCCAGAGTTTTATTTTCTTTAATAGCCTGTGCCCGTGTTCCTGGGGGGAAACCTTCCTATTGTCAGGAAATGAATTGCCACCACCTGAGCTTGATTGCACCACCACCCACCCCAGGATCCACTCTTGATGGAGCAGAGGGGGGATGTGAAAGCTCCAGTGGGGGCGGGGGGGGGCAGCATTCATCACGGTGCCCTTTGCACAGAGCACCTCAGTCGTTGCAAACAATCTAATAAAAAAAAGCACTGCTTTCCTGAGGAATCGGAGAGAGGTGTTTTGTATTAGGGTTTTGTGTCTTATTTTAAGAAAAAGTACATGATAAAATCGTGCTGTTCTTGCGCCCTGGTCCTGGGGTCAAGCCGGAGAGAAATGCCCCAATGGGAAATGCTGTCTTGTTGAGTGGGGTCTTCAACCCCTGAGTCTCCGAGGCTTCCTGTCTCCGAGGCACTTCCCAGGTCTTCTCTCCTGCTGCCACGTATCATTGTCCTTCTAGTCTCCCCTCCAGGTCTGCCTTGCACACAGTAGGGACACAGAAATGCTGATTCAATGCAGCTGAGTCCCCGCGAGGAGCGGTGGAGCGGTGGGAGGCAGGTCCAATGCCATGTTATCGTTCAGGTATTTCTTCCCTCGGTGAATTTTGACCAAGCCCCGACCTGGGTGGCTTCCCCATCCCCAGCAGGGTGGCCTGGCTGAGCCCCCACACTGTCCCTGCCCTTGTTCTGGCCTCTGCCCCCAGACATCCAGGGCTCCAGCCGGAGCTACTTGTCTTCCCTCCACCCCCGACCCACCTCACCCTACTGTCTCTACTACCTCCCCGCTGCTAGGGCCGGGTGGGGGCCTGGGCAAGAAACGCATGTCCTCAGTGCCCCACCCGGGTTTCTGGGCAGCTGCAGGGAGACAGTTGTAACCACATTGGTCCTGAAAGGCATTTCGTGTGTAGGGAGGACTATGGTGACTGTCCCAGTGCCTGGACTTTACCTTGATGGGCCTTGTTGTGGTCATTGTGGGATCCCTTCATTCATTCAGCAAACTGTGGCCTGGTGCCCCCTTTGAGATTAGTTTAAATGAGGCTGAGCCTTGACTCTAGGCTCTAGTGCTAGGTCCTGCTCTACACTGAGCCTCAGTTTCCATGGCCATCTCCAGAGGGACTGTACCCCTCCCAGTCCTGCCACCTCTAAATCCTAAACCCAACCCTGACATCCCACTTTGGGGCCTGGCTCTGCTGAACCACACTGGCTTGGCCAGATCCCAGAAGGCAGGCAGGGTCCTGCCCTACCTTCTCTCTGCAGAACCCTCAGGACTCAGGGCTTTCCTGGGCCCCAGGCAGCAAGCGAAAGGTCTAGGGTTAAGGCCTTGGTGGTGGATGGGTCTCAAACACTCTAGTCTCGGAGGCCCTGCCGGGTGCTCCATCTCCTGCCCAGCAGGGACTACATTAGCCGCTCAAAACCCATTCGTGGAAATTAGAGCATAGGTCTCTTCGACAATCATGGGTCATTCTCATTTCCAGTTCCCAGGCTCTCCTGCAGAGATGACAGCCCAGCAGCAGGTCTGGCGGGGGGGATGCAGGGGGACTAGGGGGGTCCCAGCCGGCCGACTGCAGCCTGAGGACTTCTCCAAATCAGCCAGTGAAATAAAAGTGCAATCATTGGGGGGATTTAAGGGAGTCATTTCTTTGCTCCAGCACCATCTATGACTCTCAGCTGCCAAACACTTCAATCCAAATGGTTCAACCTGGCAAGCAACAGCAAGTCATGGCAGCACTAGGAGAGAAGACTGCTTTGCCAGCTCTTCATGTTTCTCTTCACAGATTTTATGGGTTTCTTGCATGTCCTCCATTCTTGGAGGCTCACAAGGCAAAGGGAGGCCAGGTTTTCACATAATTCAGAAGTAGTGTGGACTTCAGGAATGGTTTGATCCAGCATTCCAATTGGTCACCAAGAATCAAAGTTCACCCTCTCTTCTGTCATCCCGTCTCAGCCTCTCCCCAAAACTCTCTAAGTTTTTCCACCTTCAGGTTTTTCCTCACACCTGGCTGGCTTGTTCCACCCCTCCTATGCATCCTCTTCTCCCCCCTCACCCCCATTTCTTGGTTCAAATGTCATTCCCACAGGTAGCACAGCAGTAGAATCCCTAGAGAGAGAGGTCAGGAAGTTGACTACTATCCAAGCCAAGACTTCTCCGGCCCCTGCTTCTGTCAGAGGGTTCTTGCTTCAACGTCACCTCCTCCGAAAAGCCCCCTGTGGTAACTTTTATGTGAACTTGACTGGGCCATGGGGTGTGCAGCATTTGAGTCAGCAGACTGAGTAAAGCATATGCCCTCTTGCCCCGACCCCGCAATGTGGATGGGCCTCATCCAATTTGTTGAGGGCCTGAACAGAACAAAAAGGCAGAAGAAGGGAGAATTCCCTCTCTGCCTGACTTCTTAAGCTGGGACATCTGTCTTCTGCCCTCAGGCTGGGACCTGTTCCATCAGCTTTCCCGGGTCTCCAACTTGTGGACTACAGATCATAGGGAATCTCAGTTTTCATTCTCATGTGAGCCAATTCCTTGTACAAATATATATATATTTCTCTCTCTCTCTACACACACACACACACACACACACACACACACACACCCTATTGGTTCTGTGTCTCTGAAGAACTCTGACTAATCCACACTCCATTACTTCCTGCCCTAACCGCCTGCCCCAGCCACTGCCCCTTTTATTTTCTTCACTGACCTCAGACACTGCTTTTCTCATTTACTTATTGAATATTTACTTGCCAACTCTCTTTCCCCGTCAACTAGGATTTAAACCACGTGAGGGTAGGTGTTTCCTCCATCTTGGTGGCTGGATCCCCAGTACTTGGAATGATGTTTGGTATACAGTAGGCGCTCAGTATATACTGGCTGACTTGAATCATTGATTCCAGCATCTCTTTAGCCCTTTGGGGAGGCAGGGAAGGGACCCAGAAGCCTACATTGTGATAGAAGAAACCAAACAGTCAGTTTTGCCCCAAATTATAGCACCATCGCGGCAGCACCACCACGGCAGACGTGGGGCTCTCTGCCGGCACAGCGAAGCCGGTTCCTTCAAGCTTTGGACTGACCAGGACCCAGGGCTCAGAAGCAACAATAGGGAGGACCCTTTACTTGCTGCCCTTTATAAATTCTTCTAGAGCAGGATCTCCCCCTGCTGGCACTGCTGACATTGGGGCTGGGTCATTCTCTGTGGGGCGCTGTCCCGGGCACTGTGGGGTGTTGAGCAGCATCCCTGGCCAGAGCAGGCCAGGAGCTCCCCCTGGGGGGCAGAATCATCCCTGGTGGAGACCCACTGCCCTGCAGAGCTGGCTCCTTGCCCACCTCCCTGCTTCCCGCACTGAGTATATACCCACGGGCTGCGCTGGGAAGACCCTGCGGGCTCACACACTCCAGGCTGGGCCGGCCCAGCCCACCCAGCACAGCCAGACCCAGAGAAATTGGATTAACTCGGAGAAGCTTGCCAAGACGATCCATCATGCCATCTGAAGGACAGCGTATTGATCTCCACGTTGCAAAAAAAATTAAATGATATCCCTTTTTGTTATTTAAAACGCTGCTTAAGCAATTCTGTAATGGAACAGCCCGGCCCAGGTCCAGGAGCTCCCTGGGCGGCGGCAGCCTCTGCAAACCGGGTGTAGGACGAGGGCTGTGGACGCGGCCCTGTCTTCCCCAGTGACTGATGACTCCGGAGAACAGCGTCACTTTGCCGGCAACGTGCACAGCTTTGATTTATTAAAGACATAACAATTATGAAAATAGCTGATTTACAATCAACTTTTCCAGGCCTAATTGATTTCTGGGTGAAATTTAGAAGGGGGTGTACTGACACCTTGAGGACAGGGTCGCCGGCCTTGGGGTGGGCCAGGACAGGATGGCTGTGACAGGGTGGCTGGCGGGGCTGGTGTGTGTGCGGGACAAAGGGACGGGAGGACAGCGGCCCCAGTCTGGCTGTGTTCTTTGTTGCCTCGTGAGGCACTGGGCTTCGGGCCAGCTTTAACCTGGAGGGTCCAGCCTCAGTGGTGGCTGTCATTTCCAGATGCTGGAGACAGGCCCTGCCTGCAGCGGAGGGGCATGTGCCCCAGCGCCCACAAATCCCTCAGTGTGCCCCATGTTGAAGACCTCACTGTCGCACCCAGAGAGCAGCAGTGAGAACCTGGCGTCGTGTGCGTAAAGGAGTCTGCCCATGGTGACCAGAACCTTCTGTTCCTCCAGAGATTCCCAAGTGAGGGTTGCCAAGTTTGGTCAATAAAAATACAGGAGGTCCAGTTAAATCTGAGTTTGAGACATGCAACAAATGGATTTTTAGTATAAGTACATCCTACACAATATTTGGGATGCACTTATACTAAAAAAATGATGCCTGATTAATGTGAAATTCTAATTGAACTGGGCATTTTGTATTTCACGTGACAATCCCACTGGGCCATTCAAGACCACAGCTCCCAACAGCCCCAGAAGCCTCTGTTCCCCCATGAGGAGACTGAGGCAGAGGCTACTCAGTGCCTGCCCAAGGTCGCAGGGCGGCTGACTTCAGATCCAAACCCAGCCCTGAGGCCTGAGGCTTCCAAGCCTGTCAGGATCCCACACTGCTTCAGAAGGAAGGGACAACAGCTTTTCTTCCCAAGCAGGGACAGCTTGGACTGGTTTAGGGGACCAGGTCTGTGAGCTGTGGTTTCAAACTGCCCCAGGGCGGCCTTGTTATTCTTGCTGTGTGACCTTGACAAAAGCTTTGCCTCTCTGTGCCTCCACATCCAGCACCGCGTAGGACAGGCAGCTCTGTCACAGGGGCTGGGGAGGAGAACCCGACATGCAGGTGCCCCGCTGGGGTTCTCCGAGCACTGACCAGGGCAGAGGGGAGGAGAGACAGAGTCAGAGACGGAAAGACAGAGAGTTAGCACAGAGAGACAGACAGAGACAGACATGTCCCTGCTGGAGGTGGGGTGGCTGCAGAGGGCAGGAATCGAATGTGCAGATCAGAGGGTTTCAGCAGCGCCTGTGAGGCAGGGAGAGGGCAGACGGAAGCCCAGATCTGGAGTGCAGGGCCCGGCAGCTGCCCGTGCCCTGTCCCCGTGACGGCCCTGCTGAGCGCTTTTAAGTTATCGTTAAAGATAAAATAATTTTTCCCCCTCTGAGCCGTGTGATTGATGCAGTAATGGGCCCCGCCGACAGAGAGAAGGTCAGGCTGGAATGTAATCAGTTTTATCCAGAGCGATGCATAAACAGGGTGGCATGGTGGCTGGGAAAGGGAGAGGGACCAGCAGCTGTCCCCGAACCCTCTGAGCTCTCAGCGGAAGGGTATGATGAGATGATGAAGACAGTGGGGACCGGGGCCGGGGGGGCACTTTCTGGAGGAGGCATGGCTCCAGCTAGGGCTGGAAAGAGAAGGCATCACAGGCAGGCGGGACTGTGGAAGCAAGGTGTGGAGGTGGGATGTCGCTTTACACCCTGGCCCCACCTAATCTCCACATCTCACTGCACTATCCCAAGCCTCAAACGTTCCATGGCTCCCAGCCTCCCACCCTGCCTAAGGGTTCTACTCCTGACTCCCTCTCCAATCAGCTGTGTTATCTCAGGTATGTCACTTCCCCACCCAGCCTCAGTCTTCTCATCTGTAAACCAGGATGATCGCTACTTCTGCACTCCGTGGATACGGTGAGAGTTTAGAGGAAGGAACAGTAGTATCAGTGCTTTTGGCTGCAAGCAGCAGGAAATCCCAAGTG
The DNA here is from genome assembly GCA_004024845.1 of Tonatia bakeri. NCBI lineage: Eukaryota > Metazoa > Chordata > Mammalia > Chiroptera > Phyllostomidae > Tonatia > Tonatia bakeri. The sequence goes on along the minus strand of PVIA01007123.1, from coordinate 61,498 downwards.
AACTTGCTTCAACATTAAGAAACATGTTTTCATCTTATACAACAAATCATTAAGACCTTTACTCCAAAGTACGTCTTCCAAGAGCCTTCGCTGATCTGTCTGTCTACTCCCTATCTTTCACTCCCCTTTATTTCCCTCCCAAGCATTCATCCCCTCTTGACACTACGAGTTTGTTCATGACCTACTCTTTCCTCCTCCAAATGTCGGCTCTCTGAGGGCAGGAATTTTTATCTGCTCCATTAGCATGTTCCCAATGCCATGCAGAAGGTGCTCATTAAATGCTTGTTAAATAAATGGATGACTTGTTCGTCCAGGAATGATTGATTTTGCCATTCAAGAACATAGTCCTGCCTCTTCCTCAGTATGTCTACCATGTTGCTTGGCATGGTCCAAAGTGATTGCCAAACCTCCAACCATCACATCCTTGTTCCAGCAGCAGGAAGGAAGAAGGTGGAAGGACAAAGCAGGCTTTCTTCACTGGACTATCTTCTTTATGAAGTCTTCCCAGAAGCTCATCCCAAAATCTCATTGGCCAGTACTTGGTCACATGATCACTCCTAGCGAGCTAGCTGCAAGGGAGTCTGGGAAATGTACTCTTTAACAGAGTGCCATCCAGCAGAGGTTCTGCAGGTGAGGAAGACGGGGAGGATGGATGGTAGGAGGCAGGGAATAATGGACGTACAACTGACATCTGCCAGCGCCATTTACCACCTGAATTAGTTTCCTATGGCTGCCATAACAAATTCCCACCAACTTAGTAAGACACTCAGTAAAACAATAGACACTGAGTATCTGACAGTTCTATGGTCTGAAGTCCAACAAGGGTTTCATTGAACCGAAGTCAAGCTGTGGGCGAGGCTGGTCCCTGCTAGAAGCTCCAGGGGAGAATCCGTTTCCTGCCTTTTCCATCTTCTGCAGGTGCCTGCATCCTTGGCCCGCGGCCCCTTCCTCCAGCTGCACAGCCAGCAATAGCTGCTCAAGTCCTTCTGAGGCTGCGTCTCTCTGCTTCTCCCTGTACATTCTCCTTCCAGTTCCAGGACCTTGGGATGACACTGGGCCCACTGGGACTCTCCACGGCCATCTCTTAAAGTCAGCTGACTAGAAACCTTCATTCCACCTGCCCCCCTAATTCCCTTTGCCGTGTAACCTAACGCTTTCATCATGGGCTCTGGAAATTACGACCTGCACCCTCATCGCTCTCCCTGACGCCGCCTCACGACCTCAGTGATGAAGGGACGCTGCTGGACTCACTGCCCAGACAAGAACGTGGGCCCCCAGAGATGGAGTAACTTGTCTCAGAAATTCCAAAAGCTGGAATCAAACCCAGGCACGTGTGAGTGCGAAGCACACACCTCCTCTAACTGCTGTGCTGTGTGTGCCCTCACTGTTGCTGCAGCTACTCCTCAGCCTGTGCCTGCTCTGTCCACGCCCCCTTCACGATTTGAGCTCAAGCCGACTCCCTACAGAAGGGTGTTACAAAGGAGAGCATGGAGGAGCGAGAGCTTGAAGGGCATTCCAAGGTCACCCAGTGGGTGACAGAGCCAGAGCTTGAAACCAAGTCTGCCTGGCTACAGACCACCGCTCTTCCTGCCTCTAGGGAGAAAGCAGATTCGGCGGGGTGGGGGTGGGGGTCACCAAGGACCCTGCTTGGGTTCTTTGGTAGTTTTAGGGGCTCACTGGGCCCTTTTTCTTTCTGGCAGAGACTGGAGCACGGCAGTCAGTCAAGGGGAAGCAGGCCAAGTGCTGAGTCTGCTATGCAACACATCTCCACCGAAGCCACCAGCCGCTTGTCAGCAGAGGTGCCGGACTCTGTGAGTGATCCATCTCTCCTGTCTCCCTCACCCTCACCAGTGCCCTCGGTCCCTCCTGCTCCCAGTCTGCGCCCAGCTTTCTGGTGCGAAGGAGGGCCTGAGAGACACACCCAGGGCAGGCAGGCACTGGGCCCGGCTCCCCCGGGCACAGAAGGTCAGCCTGTTCATCACAGAAGCGCTCAGAAGCAGGACCCCCCAGCCAGAGAGAGAGTAGAGGGTAGGAGCACAATGCATGGGGTTCTGGGGGACTTGTTCCCATCTCAGCCCCTCCCCTAATGCCAGGCCAGCTAACTAATCTTGCTGTGCCTCAGTTTCTTTATCTGCCTAATGGGTTTGAGAAAAAGACTCCATCGTAGGGCTGATGCGAGGGTTATGGGAACTGTAACAAGCACCTCAGACACTGACCATAGATAAATCCTGTGTTAATTCATAAGAGGTTTCAAGGTTGTCCAGTGAGGCTTCCCTGAAAATACGGGGAAAGTGTGGAGGGACTGACAGAGGGGAGGCTGAGCAGTGAGTCAGTTCAGGTGGGGGAAGGAGATAAGCATGTGGGTGCTTAGGAGGAAAAAATGAGGCACGGGGAGGCTCAATGACTTACCCAGGGCTGCGGGACAGGCAAGTTCCAGGGCTGGGATTCGAACCATCCTTAACCACTCTGCAGGAGGGGCTTCTACCTGCGGGACCGAGCTCCAGTCCTAAAGCTACTCACTCAGCTCCTCTCATCCCTGACACCTCCCAGGTCTCCCCCAGCAGCCAGGACCAACGAAGACAGGTCTGCCATCAAAGGAGTTCTGCTGATCACACATATGTGCACACACACATCACTGGCTGGGTGCCTGTTATGAGCTGAATCGTGTCCCCTGCCACCCACTCCTCCCACCAAATTCATAGGTTGAAGTCCTAACCCCCAGGACCTTCGGATGTGACTGGATTTGGAGATGGGGCCTTTAAAGAGGTAATCGAGTTAAAGTAAAGTCATATAGGTGGGCTCTAATCTAATATGGCCAGTTCCCTTAGAATAAGAGGAAATTAGGACACAGATATGCACAGAGCTGACCGCGTTTGAGGACACAGGGAGAAGGCAACGATTTATAAGCCAAGGAGAGAGGCCTCAGATGAAACCAGTCCTACTGACACCTTGTCTCAGACTTGTCTCCAGCCTCCAGAATTGTGAGCAAATAAATTTCGGTTGCTCAAGCCACCAAGTTGTGGTGCTTTGTCACGGCCCCAGCACATTCATACGGTGCCATGAGACCAGCCTCACCAAATCCGGATCTGTGATAGTCAGGACTCTGGTCTGCAAGGGACAAAACAGCAGCAGCAACAACAGTGACGAGAACAACACCTGGTCAGATCAGCTTAAATAAAAAGGGAGCTATTGCAACAAAATATATGGCTGCAGGCACAGTTCCACCCAGGTGCTCCAATCACATCAAGATCATTTGCTTGCCTCTCGATTAGGTCTTTTCATGGAAAGATGCTTCCTACATGGTGATCAGAGAGCTGGTAGGAAGACCGAGTTTCCATCAGACGAGTTTCATCCTAACAAAGTATTGTAGTGATACCTCCGTGACATTCCTTATTCTTTTATACAGTTGCAAGGGACTCCTGCTGGCTGGACCGTCATCCCATCATTTATTTCCATTACTGGAAGACCAGCAACCCCTGAGGAGGAGTGTCATCTCTCCCACAGCAGAATTGCCTGCATAAATCCAGCGCTTGTTCAGGACATCACTCTGATTGAGCCAACATGGTTTACAGTGGGTGACCCTGAGCCAACTGCTGAAGCCAGAGGTTCAGCATCCTCTGACTGCCCCACCCTGGGTATCTTTGGTTTGGCTTCTACTAAGTGCCCAATGGGACTCCACTGAGTGTCTTTTTCCGCCTTTAACTCTCCCTTGGGGCTACCTCAACTTGTCAGAAAGAATCTCAGGAGGAAAGGAAACAAAATTTCCATCCCTTTGCTTGGAGAGTTCCAGCTCACCCCCACTGGCCCACTCTGCACATCAAGGAATATGGGGAGAAGTGTATCAGCCAGCTATTGCTGTGTAACAAATTGCCACAACTGTAACCACTTAAAACAGCACCTGATCATTATCTCACCGTTTCTGTGGATCGAAGTCCAGATGTGAGTTAGCTGGTCCTCCGCTCTAGGATTTCTCCAAAGCCTGTGATCAAGGTGTCAGCTGGGGTACCATCATCTTCAGGTTCTCTTCCCGCTGTTCAGGGAAGGTGACCATGAAAGAAAGCCCAGTTGTCCCAGCCAACAGCCAGTTGACCCCCAAACACGAGAGCCCAGCCAAAATTCTCAGGGTGGTCTCCCCAACCCTAAGTGGAGTGCAAAGGCAGGAACAAGCCTGCTCAAGACTAGAAAGATTGCCAGCAAAAATGAGTGCATAGTGCTTCCAGCCATAGGGTCTGGGGCTGGCTTCACAGATCCGATCGGCTACAGCAACGTCATCACTGTCCCCCACGATGATGGGCGTCCTGAATGCCAATGAAACCAGGAGGAATTGTCGACTGGAGTCTCCCTGAATAAGGGAGTTCTGCTTCACAGAGTTCAGCTGCCCCCACTCTACAAAGGAAAGGTGGCTGGCAGCTCCTCCTGATTAAAGAATGTTAAGTTCCACTTCGCCAGCCATCCCAGTGCCCTCCCTTTCTGTCCACCTTCTCGGGGGGCTCAGGGGCAAGGGGGTGCTCTTCCAGGCTTTCAGGCTGGACTAAGGGACTAGCCAGGGGCTCTTGGGCCCCTTTCGCTGCCACAGACAGGACCACTGTGTCACCCCAGCCCCAGCTGCTTTCTGTGAGTTTCTCTCAGGATTTGCTGGCCTTTTCTTTCCAAAAACCAAGACCGACTCAAGTAGAAGGAACGATACAGACTGGGTGGAGGATGGCAGGACTGGCTTCGGGAAGCCTCAGAGCAAAGCACTGTCAGATACGGAGCAAGACAACTTGTGCTGTGGACTTGGCCGTAACCTTGGGCTTGTCGCTGTGCAGGAACGCTTGGTACGTGGGTGACGGCTGCAGCCACTGCCAGCACTGCGGGCCTGTCCCAGCTCATCCACTCTCGTGGGTCAGCGACACGGCCGTGCCTGTAACAAAATGTGTTTAATATCGCCCCAGAAAGCAAGTTTTTTTTTTAAATTCTTACCTGAGAATGTTCTTATTGATTTTAGACAAAGGAAGGGGGGGAGAGAGAGAGAAACATTGGTTGCTTCTCATATATTCATATACACCCCAACGGGGGATTGAACCCCATACCTAGGTATGTGCCCTGACCAGGAATCAAACTTACAACCTTTTGGTTTGCGGGACAATGCTCCAAACAACTTAGCCACCTGGCCAGGGCAGAAAGCAAGGGTTCTTAGCCGAACAGTTCAGTGGTTACCAGCATAAACGCTCCAGTTAGACTTGAGTAGAAAGCTTAGAGAAAGGAGAGGGGTAAATAAATGATGGGATGACGGTCCAGCCAGCAGGAGTGTCTTGCAACTGTATAAAAGAATAAGGAATGTCACGGAGGTATCACTACGATACTTTGTTAGGATGAAAAAGTGAGAGGAATGGATTGAGTTTCTGCTTGGGACGATGGAAAACAGTTCTGAGGATGGATGGTGGGGTTGGCTGCACTGCAGCGTGAATGGACTTAATGCCACTGAGCTGTGCACTTAGAAATAACTCAGATAGTAAATTCTATGTATTCGACCACAGTTTAAAAGTGGGGGGAGGGGCGCGGGCGGCGAGCACAAGGACAGGTTTTGCCTCTCACAGGGTGACCCCTCCTTGGGCTTCCCACGACGTAGCTCCTACAGGAGGCTTAGAAGCAGCCTCAGGAGCCAGTTTAGAGGAACTGAGGTCCCAAGAGGGTGAGGAGTTGCCCAGAACCACGCAGCAAGGAGGGCGCACAGCCAGAACTGGGGGGGCTCCGAAGGGGCCTGATTGAAGATGGTCCCGGACGATCCCTCTCCAGGGAGCGGCTAATTTCGCTTAAGCTCCTGGCGGGGGAGGCGGGATGAGAAGGAAGCATCCTCTGTTCTTGCCAGAGCCTAGGGAATTCCTCCCCTGAGAGGCACCAGCTGGTGAGGACGTCCCTGTTAAGTCCCTGATCACGAGATTAGGTGATTTCATTATTGTCTGCAAAGCTCTTGGGAGGGTTCCTGCTTACAGATAATCACTCATGATAGAGGGCAGGGCGTCATCGAGGATCCCTGAAGCTGCTCAGAGGGTGGGGCCGAGGAGCCGGGGCCAGGGGGGTACTGGGAAATGAATCTGTCCATCACCCCTGTGTGCAGAGGGGGCTCGCCAGTCAGAGAAGGGGGGAACCTGCCCACAGTCACACAAGCAAAGAGGCACAAGATACTCGCAGCTGTCCATGGTAAATCTGAGTCAGCGCCATCCCCCGCTGCCCACCGCCCTCCAGGGCTCCCACCTCCCTCAGGGTAAAAGCCCAAGTCCCCCAGCCCCCACGGCCCTGCACAATCTGCCTCTGTCCCCTTCCTGCCCTTCCCTCCTCACTCTGTCCTCCTCACGCCCTCCGTTCTGGCCCTGGGCACTTAGCAAGTGCTCAGAAAAGGTAAAGGATCCAGTGCAGAATAAATGGGTTCCTTGAACATGTACCACCTCTTCTTGGACTCCTCTCTGGATGAGGAGCCCACTACATGCCAACGTCTTCCATTTGACCTGAGCTGTTCTGGTCATTAGCAAGGTCCTCAGCAAACTCCAGGCTGAGTTTTGGGTCCTAAAGTGAGTGTGTGTGTGTGTATGTGTGTGTGTGTGTGTGTGTGTGTGTGTGTGTGTTGAAAGATGGAAGAGTGAAATGAGGTCATGGGGAAATTTCTGGAATCTTTGCAGGGTGGTCACTGTTTGGCATACTCTAACGGCCGGGGTGGGGCCGGGGGAGTGGTGAGACTGCCTCCCCGCCCCCCCCCCCTCTCTCTCTCTCTCTCTCTCTCTCTCTCTCTCTCTCTCTCTCTCTCTCTCTCGATTCATCTCCATGTCTCTCCTCTTCTGTCTCTGCGTTTCTGTCTCTGGGTCCCCGGGCTGTTCAAAGTCACACGGACACAGACAGCTTCTCGGCCCTGAAAGAAAATTGCCAGCTACCCCAGCAGCAGAATAATTGAATCGGCAGGTGGCCAGGATTGAATCAAGTGAAGGGGTAAAGAGGGGAGGGGCGGCCTCATTCCCGGTGAACCGTGGGGCCCTCCTCGGGGAGACGTGCGGAACGGTGGGCGGCAGCAGCTCAGGTGCAAGGGGCTGTGAAACCGCCCGCCCCCCAGACAGCCCAGCCCTGCAGAAGGAGCTGGAGGCCTGGGGCCACACCTGCACCCGACGCAAGTCCTCAGAGCCGCTGGCAGGGCAGGGCAGGGTGGGAGCTTCACCCAGGCCCGCCGCCGGACCTTGTCCTCCAGCCCCCACATCCTCGTGTCGTCAAAGCGAAGCTCCATTACCCATTGCCCGTTCGTCCCCACATCCCCTCACCCCACCCACCTCCTGTAGCCCCCACCCACCCTCCCACCCATCCACCCGCCCACTCATCCCCCTAACCACTCGGCCGTCCTCCCATCCCCCGCCCACCCACCCACCCACATATCCCTCACTCACCCGCCCACCCACCCGTGCGCCCACTGGTCAACCACTCGACAAACATAAGCTCCCACTGAGGCCCCTCTCTGTGCTGGATGCGGTAGACGTCGGGATAACAATGACAGCCAAGGCCCCTGATCAGCTGGAGCTCAGTGTCCGGTTGGGAAGATGTGTGTTGAACAACTGAACAAACAGCTCCATCGCTGGCATTGCACCATTGCCTTCAGACATGCTCGGCTGCTCTGGGATGTGACCGAGGGGAGGGGCCGTGGGGCTGGGAGGCCGTGGGAGGGCTTCAGGGGGACAGTGTGACAGACAGAAGGAACAGCCTATGCAAAGGAGAGGCAGCTGTCTGGGGTCTGACTCGAAGGCGTGTGTCCACGGCAGGTGCAGAAATCAGCCCCAGGAAGTGACAGGAAGGCAATGGGGGCAGAAGGTGCGGCCAGAGAGGTAAGAGGGGAGCTGAGGTGGGTGGTCGGAAGGCCTTCACGATGCAGAACGTGAAGTCTGGGGGTTGGCGGGGTCCTGTCTCCCAGTCCAGGCTCCCACAAGTGACCTCCCTGTCCCTTCCTCATGCAGGACAGCTGCCAGGGCCCCAAATACCTTGACGGCAGCCCTTTCAGCCCCTGGTTTCTGACCCCAGCCCTGGCAGCTCCTGCTGGCCAAGCCACATACCTCATCTAGCAGCCTGCCTGTTCTCAGCTCTGACGTGGGCATGGTTCAGCCCTCCCGTGAGGTTGTGGGAAGCACTGAGGCTAAGGCGACCACAAGAAGTATTATGTCCTCTATACCACGGCTAGCATGGCCTCCGGGTCCCGGGATAAATCATTCATTCATTCATTCTCTCACTCATTCATTTAACGAGTGTTTATTGAGGGCCCAGATAGCCGGGTCCCGGGATAAATCATTCATTCATTCATTCTCTCACTCATTCATTTAACGAGTGTTTATTGAGGGCCCAGATAGCTGTTCCAGATGCCGATGATACAGCTTTGAGCAAAACAGACACAGTTCCTCTGGCCTCGAGGTGCTGCTGTTAAGACAGAGCAATCCAGAGAATAAGAACACGCCTGCTCCTGATCGCATTTCAGGAAGCAGTCAGGATCATAGAGCAAAGAAAGGGGACAGGAGTGTCCTGGGGAACATGCCTCTTGGCTGGGGAAGTCAGGAAGGTCTTCCTGAAGGTGGTGGTGACCTGTGAGCTGAGACAGCAGGACAAAGAGAGGGGTCTGACGAAGAGGTTTGGGAGGCAGTGGGAACAGCAGGTGCAAAGGCCTAGAGACAGGACCAAGTTTGGCATTTAACAAATCAGCTCCTCTTTATGGCTGGAACAGAGTGAAGGAGGGGGTAAAAGGTCCACGCTCCCTGACCATCCATCCCTGGCAGTCCTGCCCCCTTGTCCTGCTTGCTTGTCCTCCACTGAACTTTATACCATGGACCAAGCTATAGACTTTCCTTATTTATCGTGCCTGTTTTCTCCCTCTCCGTCAGCTTCATAAAGATGGGGACTCCTTCCTTCTGGCCTGCCTGTTCCCTGCTCTGTTCCCAAAGCCTAGAACAGTGCCTGGCTCCTGGGAACAGTGCCTGGCTACTGGGAAGTAGACACTCAGTGCGTGATTTTGAGTGAACAAATAAACGAATAAATGAATGAACACTTGAACAGCCATCATTCCCAACAGAAAGGCCACGTGGGGAGGCAATCAGAGCCTCTGGTCACTTCGAGAGTTCCCTTTAGGAGGTCAGAGCTGAGATGCAGGGTCAGGGCCTCCCTTGATTACTGAGATTCTGATTAACTCTGGGGCCGAGAGGGCCACCCGCTTGGAGGAATTATAGATCAGTCTGCGTCCACGAGTTCGAGCAGCAACTCCAACGGGGCAGGCAGCAGCTCCCCCTCTCCCCGCAGCAGCCAGCTGGCCGGGGAGGCGGGAGCGGAAAGAGGTCATTTGCATAGGCAGGTAATTGGTTTTGCAAATAAATCTGGTTCTTGAAATTTGTAGATTAGCAATAATACGTCTCCAGATGAGAGAGAAAGGTCACGGATGAATAAAACAACAATTAAACTTTCCGGAGATTATTAAACTAAACAGAAGCCTGGCACAGGGCGGCCGAGGGAGTGCGGAGGGAGGTGGGGGTGCCGGAGGCGGTCTAGGCTGGGGGCAACTGCAGCCGCAGGGTGTGGGCTGACATCCTCACCATCCTGCCTCCTGGGAGCATCTTCTGAGCACCAGGCTCTGGGAACAATGGGACATTTTGTGTAACACACCCAGGACGGCTTTTAGGGTCCTATTTCTAAGGAGAGAAAACTAAGGTCTGGTGAGGGAGAGGAAGGTGTCCAAGGCCTCACAAGGCAGGATTTGAAACCCAGCCCGCCAGCCTTGGACTGTCCTGGGTGGCAGTGAGCCTCCCATAACCGTGGCCAGGGAGTCAGGAGGGTGGAATCTGTCCCTTGCTAGCTCTTTGCTGTCTGAGCAGGACCACACCTGCCCACCCCGTGCCTCGGTCTCTCCATGCCTCTAGGATTGAGGCTAAGAGTGTTTTGCATGTGCTCTGAAATCTGCACGTGTTTTCATATTTGTATGGCAATCCGATGCGACACAGTAGCTAACGCATCAGCCACTGTGCCTGGCATGAGCGAGGTGCAGCTCTGGTCATCCCAGGCTCTTGGCTGCAAGCAACAGAAATTCACTCCAGGAAACAAGGGCAGAATGAAAATTTATAGGAAAGAGAGAGGAGGAGAAAGAAGGCCAGCAATAGAAAGGAAATGGGAACTCAGCAGGTAACACAACCCTATTTTGCTACCCACGAGCATGTGACCTTGGGTGAATCACCTTTCCCCCTTGGGACCTCAATTTCCCTAGTTATAGGGTTTTGGAGAATGCTAAGTGCTAGGAAGAGGGGCAAGAATTGGGGAGGGAGGCAGTTTGCAATTTTAAACAAGATGTTCAGGAAAGGCCTCACTGAGGAAATGACACATGAGCAGAGAGCTGAAGGGGAGAGGAGAGGGAGCCATGGAGACATCTGGGAAAAGAGCATTCCAGGCAGAGAGAACAGCCTGTGCAAAGGCCCTGGGGCAGGACTGTGCCTGTTGTGTTGAAAGAATAACAAGGAGGCCCCTGTGACTGGAGCAGAGTGAGCAAGGGGGAGAGTGGGAGGAGTTGAGGGCAGGGAGGGGACTGGGGCAAGTCTCCAGAGGACAAGGAGAAGGGGGATTTCCTTCTGTAGTCACAAAGGGGTGACAAACGTCCACTCCTTCTTCCAAACCCATTTGGTGGCAGAAGCTGTGGGCTGGCCCCTAATATTCATTCTCTACTTTCTCCTTTAAAAATATCTGCCCAGCTGAAGACTACATTTCCAGCCCTGGCCGTGTAGCTCAGTTGGTTGGAGCACCATCCCAATATGCCAGGATTTCAGGTTCGATCCCTGCTCTGGGCACATACAAAAGGCAACCAATGAGTGAATGAATAAATGGAACAACAAAATCGATGTTTCTCTCTCTTTCCCTCTCTCTCAAAAAATCAGTTAAAAAAAAAAAAAAAGACTGCATTTCCCAACCCCTCTTGCAACCCAGAGTCACCGTCGGACTGCGTGGTGGGTGTGACCATAAATGGTGCATGTGACTTCCAGGTTGTACCCGCAGAAGATGAGAATGGGCCTTTGCCTGCCCTTCCACCTCTCTTCTCATGTGGAAGGCAGAGCAACGAGATAAAAGAAGTCTAGGTCCCGGGCGGTTGTGGAGCCCCCACCGCAGCCCGGGATGATGCCCAGCCTGGGATGATGCCCAGACCCAAGGCCCCAAAGCAGTGAGCTCCGCCCCCATTTAAGTGGCAGCTCTGAGAAGCGAGGGCCGTGGTTTCCGGGCAACACGGGGCTCGGACAATCAGGCTTTCAGCACTGCCACCGCCCGCACTGCAGGGCCCAGATGTCCTCTGCCCTGCTAACACGCCTGCTGCAAACTACGCGTCAGCACCCACCCCTCCTGACTGCCCTCTGAATCTGCCCTGGGCCCCTCCCCTCTTGCAGCAACCAAGCTGTACCACGCCAAATTCCAAATTTGGTGACTTATGGATAGCCTGGAAACGGTCCTCCTTGGCTCTCTCACCCTGCCCATCGGAGGCGGCCTACTGGTTCTTCAACAGACTTAATACATGTTCATGGACGCCCAGCCTCTCCTACGCCCTCTCCTCATTGTATTCCCCTCTCTCTCCTTCCCAAATTCTGGTGGCTCCACGAGAACTAAGCTGGGCCCTTTCAGCCTCTGAGTCCTAGGTCTGTGGCGATTTCGTCAGGCAGAAAGGGGATCAGAGAAAGTGAGGGAGCTGGCTGGGTCACACAGCAGGCCCTCCTCTCCACGGGAAGCCGAGGAAGGAACCTGGTGGAAAGGAGGGTGTGCCATCGGCTTTCTGGCCTGGGGACAGAGGACAGTGGGAACCCTCCGTGAGTGTGCCCAGTATCACTCCCCCAGGAAATGCCTCTACCAGAGCTGGGTGACCTCATGCCCTTACTCACACCACAAACACTTACTGAGCACCTGCTGCGTGGCAATCCTATTCCTAATGCTGGGACCAAAGTACATTTATCCTCTCCCCCTCAGAGCCCACAGGTTAGTGTCAGAGCCGGGAGGAGGGGCCCAAAAGAGGCTCCTGAGCTAAAATGGGGCCACAGGCTTCCCAGACGAGGTGCTGTGTAAGCTGAGTAAGTGGACGATGAAAAGCAGAAGGTAGGGAGATCCACAGCAGGAGCAAAGGCTGGAGCGGGGAGTGGAGTGTGTGTGGGTTCCAGCCCCTGAAAGACATCCAGAGCAGGGGGAGGTGAAATCAAGGAGGCAATAGGGCGAAATGTGGGCTTGAGGTCAAGGGCAATGGGGAGCTAAGGTAGGCTTTAGAGCAGGGGAAGAGTGATGAAGACCTGGGGAGTAGGACCAGGAAGGGCCAGGCAGGTCCAAGTGGGTGAGAGCCCAGGACCTGGCTGTGCCTCACCGGCTACATCCTCCTGCAACCTCGCTGTTCCGGCAGGAGCTGGAAGGAGAGTCGGGAGGGGGTACCTGGCAGCCAAAAGCCCAGCAGCTAATGAGCCCTGCGTGGTACGGGCTATTTTTAGTCGCCGTTCCTCTGGACCCTTAATCGCTGCGGCTGGCTCCTGCCAGGCTGCCATGGAAATGCTCAACACCACCGCCGGGAACTCGGCCCCTGGTCCCAGCCCTCGCTTCCTGCCCCCCAGCCCAGAGCCAGGATGCCGGCGATGCCCCTCGAAGGGGCGGGGCCCCTGTGCTCTCCCGAACTGGCACGGTGTGTTCTAGGGGGGCCTCTGCCTCTCTTTAGGCCTTAGAGAGTGAGCAGGATCAGCGCGACGTTGGAGGCTAAACCCCTGGTTCGAATCCCCACTGGGCTAGCTGTGAGGTCTAGTCCTCAGCGTTGTCCAGACCCTTCTTGGAGCGTAGGTTTCTCGTCTTTAAGTGGCTCATACCTCATAGGACTATGTGGACCAGGTTGCCTGGGGTTCAAAGCCAAGTGCCTGGCCCCACTGATTTCAGCAACTCGTTGAGCACCTACTGTATGCTAGGTATCTCCTTAAGTGTTCCATGCATTAATTTAATCCAGAGGTATTTTGCAGATGGGGCCATTGCTACAGAGAACTTTAGTGGTCTGCCTAAGATCACACAGCATGCAAGTGGTGGAGCCAGGACTGGAACCCAGGCCAGTTGGCTCTGGAATCTTAGCTCCAAACTGCACACACATCTAAACTTGAATTTGAAGGAGGTCGCACTTACCCCCAAGGAAGTCCTCATGAGTGGTGGCCTCTCAAGCAGGGAGGGGACCTGAAACTCTCCACCCCCCTTGCTGAACTGGAATCCCCCCACAGTGACATTGAGGCATGGGTGGGGGCAGCAAGTCCCCAGTGCTCCAGAGCCCTGGAGCCTCAGTCTCTGTCACCAACCCAGGAGAGCTCTTACAGAGGAGCCATAGGCACATGGCACAGGGCAGCCTGCCAAGGACTGATACCTACAGCTATTTCGGGCAGTGTCACTCAGGTAAGTTGACAGGGACAGGCTGGAAGCAAGAAGAAGGGGTCCAAGCTGGGGAGGGAAGAACAAAGCCCCAACCTGGGCCAGGACAAGGATAGTGGAGCAGGGAGGAGGGCAGAATGGACAAGACCACGCCACCTTGCTGCTCGGTGCCTCAGTTTCCCCACCTGTGCTGATCATCACAGTCCCCACCCCCTAGAGGCTGTAGAATGGATCAAAATGCTCATTCAAGTTCTACTTGAACAGGCTCCTATTCATCTGTTTTTAACATTTGAATATTTTGTTTCACAGGGACTTTTTCTTTTGCATTGTTTTGGATTCTTTAAAACATGGCTGAAAATGGGATGCTCTTGCTGAGTTCTCTGGCGCCTCCTTAAACTTTGCAGCCCTGGCGAGTGCCTCACTCACCTTGCCCAGAATCCCAGCCCACTACAACCACATCAGTCGCCGCCCGGAAGGTGTGTGGCCTGGAGTAGCACTCTGGGACGGGGGCGGTAAATGTAGCTCACGCTTCAGGAGGGCCAAAGCCACCAGCACCACTGAATGTCGCGTGACTCTAAGGGTTGGTTATTGTTACTCACTATTAGGGGCTCACCGTCTCTGCGGTGGCCTTGGTGGGCCCACCGGAAGATGGTGGGCTAACGTGTGTTGTCCCAGGTTATTATTACCAACCTTGACCCAGGAGAAAGGAGGAAAGGAGTTCTGGTGGGGGCATACAGACGTCAGGAGCTGGAGTCACCGTGCCTCCTCCCCCCACCCTGCCCGCCCTGCCCTGTGTCTGCATTTCCACCACCAGTGCTGCCTCCGAGATTGCAGCCTAGGAGGAGGTGCTGCCAGGCTGACACCGCTGCCCTGAGCTGGGGGCAGGGGGAGAGGGACACAAACCCCAGTCCCCACTCACCCTTCCCCGGCCACACCGGTGGCAGGAAGGGCTGGGGAGGGGAGGCCAAGTTTACCGTGCCCCTCCCCCAGCCTGGCTATAATTAGCCCCGAGATGAATTAAACATGAAGCCTACCTGTCTGGAACCAGCAAAGTCTCTGACACTATAATTGTTCCTGGGCTGGAGGCAGAGGGCGGGGCTGATGTGTGAGATCGGGGGTGGGGGGGGGACGACCCGCCACCCACAGGCACGGGTAGGGACAGGGACATGCAGAGCAGGCCCCTGGGTGTGTGCAAAATGTACGTGTCTGCTGCAGGAGCCTGGGCGAGCGTGATCTTGTGTGAGGCCAGGGGAGACAGAACCAGAAAGAGGCTGGGCAGAGGAGCCTGGGGGCCCTTGGTGGGAGGTTGTAAAGCCTCCATTTGGAGGTTCACAGGGAAAGCCTCCTGCAGACATGTGCCCTCAGTTTTGAAGATCCAGGAGGATTCACACATGAAAAGGAAAGGCATTCCTGATGGAGGGAACCACCTAGGCAAATGCTTAGAGGTCCAAGGAAAAAAATCACAAATTGCAATCTCACCTGAAACCCAAAGTGGCTTTCCTGTGCAGAACAGCCTTACTGGGCTTTGCAAGCCAAGATCTCAAGTTGGAACCCACTCTGGTGTGCGCGGTGGGGCCCAGGAGTCAGGCGAGCTCCGGGCCCCTGTAACGATAGCTTGTCCATCCCCAGAGCTACTGTGAGGAGATGAGCTAAGAAGTGTGTGTAAACACTTGGCACATACTCAGAGCTCCCAGAGCAGCTGCTGGTACCACAGTTCCAAATAAGACCATGTAGTTACCTATTCAATACATATCCCCTCAAATTTATACACACCATGTATCCTACATATACATGGGTTTTCGTGGTAGCATATAAAAGTAAATTTTTAAATAAACATACTTTGTTAGAAAAGAATGGGGTAGGTTTAGAGAAAGAAGACTTCTCTGCCTGTTCCTGGGCCCACTAATTAATCTGGAGGGGCTAATTAAGGTTGGGTTTCCACTCCGGCCACTCAGTGGCCTCCCTTCCAGCCTTCCTTCTTCCCCAGGACGGCCCCGCCTGGCCCACCCCTGCCAGGGTCTCCCTCCTTTCAGCCCACCAGATCCCTGGGCTTAATCATCTGGAATTAAGGTTTAAGCAGACGTCTTGAGTGCTGGGAGGGGAGGCTGTGCTGCAGGAAGGGCCCCCCAGGCGCTGCGAGGACCTGGAAGAGGGTGAGGTGAGTGAGGCCGGGTGGAGCCAGCTCAGGGTCGGGTCCTGCCTATATCCAACACTTCGACACTTTGTCCATTGTAGGTGCTTTTGCATTCAGTTTTTTCTTCAACTGTTGCATTAAAATAGTATTTATCCAGATGGCTGGATTTGGTGGAGCCTCCTTAAATGTTCCAGGCTCACTGTTGCTCTTCTCGCCTGATCCCAGTCCTGACTGCCGCCTGGAATCGGGAGCTCGAGCCTCTGAGACGGAAGTGCAAACCTGCAGAGAACGTTTATGAGTTTACTCGAGCCAAACTAATGACAACAGCCAGGAAGCAAACTCTCAAAGAACTGAGAAAATGCTTCAGTGAATGGCATTTTTGCAGCTTATTTCATACATTAGAATCAAAGGAGACATAAGGAGGGTTACATGAAATCCACTGGAGGTAGATTAGGGAGGCAGGAGAAAGCAAAATGGGAAAACCTCTGTGACTGGATAAAAAGTGAAACATGGAGGCACAAACGGCTCCTACGTTGGTGGGTACGGGTAGTCACTGACTAGCATTCGCAACACGCAGAGATGGCATTCGGGGACAAGATAGCAAGGGACTGTTCCGTAGTCTCCCACTCTGGGGTGGTGGCTGTGCCCGGAGGGGTCTGAAGAAGATCACTCTGACCTTCCAAAGGTATGTTTTCTTAGAAACGAAAGGACAATAGGCTCACTTAGGTAAAGATTGACCTTTGTCAAGAAAGCTACAGGCCTAAGACGTCACTACCAGCCATGACCCTCATTTAGTTAGAAATGTTCACTCAGACCCTCCCCTGTGGTTATTTTCAGTCTCTGAGCTTGTAAGTCCTGCCACGGGGGCCTCCCTGGGCTTGTTGGGGTTTGTATGTGGCCCCTTTTCATCCACAGCCTCGACCCTCTCCAAGGATGGTCTATTACTGGACACATTTTATGGATGAGAAACTGAGGCTCAGAAGAGCAAGTCACTGGCCTCAAGTCAGTGGGCTAAGGGGAGGCAGAGGCAGGTTTAGAACCCTGGCTTGTCCTAAATTCAGAGACAATGCAACCAGCCTCCCCCAGCCCCTCCGAACCTTTGTTCTGGTTAAACCCACCTCCTACCACCCATCTAGGAAGAAAAGCCCAAGTCCTCCTCCACACAGCCCTGCAGGACCTGCTGCCTGCCCCTCCCTGCCCTCCCCACCTTTGTCTCTCCCCCTCCCTCACTCTGTTCAGCCACAGGAGGGCCTCCTTGCTGTTCCACTAAGAGGCCAGGCACGGTCCTGCCTCAGGGTCTTTGCACTGGCTGTTCCCTCTACCTGGAACACTCTTTCCCATCATCTCTCACCTGAGCTCCCACCTCACTCAGGGTAAAAGCCCTAGTCCTCCTCACTGCCCTCAAAAGCGGGAGAACCTCAGAGGGCTATGGACAGAAGGGTGGAACCTGACTCAGGTGCTCACGGATGCCCTCTAGTGGCTTCTGCTGGGAGGACAGACTGTAGGGGATGAGGGTGGGAGCTGGAGCTGGGGGCCAGGGCGGAGGACACTGCTCTGGTCTAGGCAAGTGATAATCATACAAATCATACATCCCAATTCTACACTGTCCAACATGGGAGCCATTGGCATTTAAAATGTTACTAAGTTAAGATGTTCTGTAAGTAAAAAATACACACCAGTTTCTAAAGACTTGAAATGAAAAAAAGAATGTAAAATTAGCTCATTAACAATTTGTATATTGATTGCATGTTAAAATATTTTGAATGTATTGAATCAAATAAACACATTATTAGAATTAATTTTACCTGCTTACGCTTACCTTTCTTGCTAGTGGCTAGCAGAAAGTTTTAAATTACACACCAGACAGTGATAGGCCAGCTGATGACGTTGAAGTTCTAAGATTCTGCCGGCTTGGCATGGCCCACTGGGGGGTCCTGTGTGCCTGCAAGTGGGGGGGGGGTCAGGCAACCTGAAATCTGCAGGAAAAGGAAGTAGTTCAGATAAAGAGCCGATCGGTCCTTTGCAGCTGTTGTCTCGATGAATCCTTGCGAACAGACCTCTGTTTGCTGTGTGCCATCTCTCCCCGTCTAACGGAGAGGGACCTGCCCCGGCCCCCGACCTCTCTTCATTCTGCTGGTGGCGAAGGGAGAAGAGGAATGAGGCCTCCAAGGTCTCCTCACTGTTCCTGCCACACTCTGCCAGCGCCAGGTGATTCCCCCAAGAGCTGCACCCTGACAGATGAAGATGTTCTCTCCTCCCACTTTCCAAAGGAGAAAACTGAGGCTCAGAAAGGGATAGTGGGTTACCCAAAGCGGCCCCGCAGAACGCAGCTTTGCACCCAGCTAGATCCACGGGGTACCAGTGCCTTCCAGGACCTCCCCCGGAGCCAGCCGCCTCCCACCGTTCATTAACGCTGGAGAGCTGTCAGCCAGCACAGCAGCAAGGACACTGCCTGCCCAGACCAGGCCAGTGGAGCAGTCAGTGATCAATTCTGAGTCCTTCCCATTTATCACAGTGGCAGGAGCCAGTGTGCCTGGAATCTCCACCCTGAGCCTCTGGGCTCCTCGGCCACCTGGAACTGGGCACAATGGCGACAGGAATGGGGTCTGAGGAGGGAGGGTGTTCCTGGCACCCCACTCCCCTGGGTTATTAAATGCTGTGTGATCCAGTGGTGACCGCATAAGACCCCTGTCCAGCCTTCACTGTGCCCACAGACTGGCAGAGGAAAATATACACTGAATGAATAATCATCTAAAGGGAAAGAACAGGATGGCGTGAGAATGGAAAACGGTGGACTTGTTGAGGGCCTCCCCAAGGAAGTGACCATGGACCTGCAAAGCAGAGAATGAAAGATGAGGGGTGAGAAGAGGGTGCCCCGCACTTAGAAAGAGTACCCACCCACAAATCCCCCATAACCCTTTATCATGGGACAAAGTGCCAAGTCAGGAGCCCTCAGGGCAAGGCCGAGAGCCCTCACGGCCGAGCAGCCTTCAGTGGCCCAGGCCCACTTCCATGAGTGGAAGAGGCGGGCGCAGTTTCCCGATGACCCAGGGGATGGTGGTGATGCTGCTTCCTTCCCCGTGAGTCAGAGGGCAGGCTGGGTGGTCAGCTCCGTGATCCCTTTGTTTTGTTTTTTCTTGCAACTATTTCCCCCTTGGAGGGTTTTTTCAAACCCACTTGGGCATGGGGATGAGTCAGGATTTCTCTGCCAACAAACAGCCAAGCCTAGCTGCTGGCCCAGCCACCCTGAACACCCCCTCCTCGGGCAGGTGGGGAAACTGAGGCCCTGGAGCGACGAGGACCACCCAAGGTGCTTCAGAGGGGGGCTGTGAACCTGGCCCAAGAGGGCTGGTGTCTGGGATCCCGAAAGAGGCAGAAGCACTGCACAGCTGTCTCTTCGGCTGTACCTCAAGCCCCATGAAGGCCCATGGCTGGATGTCCTGGTCACCACGCTGTCCCCAAAGCCCTGTACATTTGTGGTGCTTAATCAATGATTTCAAAATGGACGGCCACAGCAGCTTTTGCAAACTCCCAGACGTCACGCTCAGGGCACCAGGGGAAACAGGGGTCCTCTCTGGCGGGGGACGTGAGAGACAGGCACAGGACTGTAGAGAGAAGCAGAGAGAAACAGAGACGGGGAGAGAAAGAGAGACAGTGGTGGAGACAGACCCAGGTGCAGAGACCGGAGAGACAGAGAGGGTGATAAGCAGGGAGCAGATCAGGGAAGAGACTGAGACGCAGAGACGGGTGAAGAGAGAGAAAGGTGCCACAGTCTGGGCCACCATCAGCCCGCAGAGGAGCCTTTGTGTGAATTACAGAAAGGCTCCCCTTCCTGGCGTCCTCTTGCTGCCTCAGCCGGGTGCTTTGTACAGTGAACCACCTGACCCCTGTCTGGGGCAGCCGGAGCCAGCCAGCGAGGGCCAGGCCCACAGAAGGCTCTCCATAAGTGCCCGCTGAACAGACAGACAGAGAATGCCAGAACCTGGCCTGGAGTTCTGGAGAGGGAGGGAGGGAGGGAGGGAGAGGGACGGAGAGGGAGAGGAAGAGAGCATGGAAGGAGGGAGGAAAGGACAGGCAGAGGGACGGAGACAGAGCGGGACTGAGGGGGAAGCCTGGGTGCCCACAGCTTGTGGCACAGTCACAGCTTCCTCCTCTGGGCACTGCCTGGGTTTACTTGCCACCGAGGAAAATCCTCCTTGACATTCTGGGTGCATAGACCGAGTGGGCAGCCAAGGCAGGAGGTGGCTCCTCCCCGGGACGCCCTGGGCCCCAGTGAGAGACTTGGCTGCCAAGTCTCACCCGAAACTCCTCACAGCCCAGACTTGCTGCTGGGGTGGAGCCGGGAGCCTGAGAGGCCCTGGGGTTGGGGGTGGGATTCCCCCAGTTTCATAGCCCGGAGAGGGGAGGCAGCTGGCTTGAGGTCCCCCAGAACAGGATTCAAAGGAAAAGGCACTCCTGGCAGAGAGAACAGCCTATGCAAAGCCCTGGAGGTGAGCAACAGGCAAGGGTGAGGGGAAGGGCTTAGTTGTGGAGTTCGAACTTCATTTTATTTTCAAACACTTCATCTTTGATTCAATACACACTCAAAGATGGCCCCTCCGTACCTAGTTCCAACCCGGGTGATCCCGGGGGCCCTAGAGGCAACTCCTCAGCTTGGGAGGACACACAGACCTCTCAGATCCAAGGGTCAGGGGTGGGCAAGAAGGAAGGATAGAGGCTGCAGCACCCAGATGACATCTGGGAGAGAGTGGCAGAGGCCACAGGGAGGTGGGGCATTAGAGGTGGGCCTTGAAAATGTAGGGGTGT
Source organism: Tonatia bakeri (assembly GCA_004024845.1). Lineage (NCBI taxonomy): Eukaryota > Metazoa > Chordata > Mammalia > Chiroptera > Phyllostomidae > Tonatia > Tonatia bakeri. Next base: position 41,163 of record PVIA01007123.1, on the reverse strand, counting down.
GACAGGTGACAAAGACCGATAAGGGCATTCTGTGTAGAAGATGTGCACATGCAAAGGTCTGGAAGTTTCTGAGAACAAGACAAGTGTCGGGAGGGAGGCAGGGTGTGCAGTGACACTGCCGGCCCCAAGTGGGCATGGCCAGACCAGAAAGAGAGACAGGGGCCATAGAAGCCCAGAGGGAAATGGAGGCTCTTCTTCGAGGATCAGGTATGTCTTCATGAAGGGGCATTGGAGCTGGGGTTTTGAAGGATGAATAGAAGCTCGCCAGACAGAGCTGGCAGGGCCCACAAATGGAGCAGAAGAGCTATGACCAGAATTCAAGTAATATGGGGATGGAGCAGCAGGAGAAAGACCGGTCAGAGAAGTAGGGCAAGTCAATGTGAGAATTCTCCAGATCCAAGCTCGGCAGCCTGCCATTCAAGGCCAAGAAATTCCACAACTGTCCCCTTCGGTCCCACTGAGCCCCCTTAGGCCTGCTCCAGCTACTGTCATCTCTCCTTCTTGGGTCCCAGCTACCATCCAGTTTGGCCCAGGGCACTTTCTACAGTGTGACTCAGGGACCTCAGGTCAGGCCTGTGTCTCAGTCTTCCCATCTGAAAAATGGAGACACCAAAAGCTGTTTTTGCTGTTTATGTTCATCTCAGGACTGGGAGGACTTCAACAAATAAATGTGAAGGAAGAGAAAACAGGATGAAAGGAAGAAAGGGAGGGACAGAAGGAAGGAGAGGGAGGGGAAGAAGGGAAGGAAGGAAGAAAAAGGAAGGGGAGGAAAGGAAAAAAGAAGGGAAGGAAAGAGAAAAGAAGGAAGACAGAAAGGAAAGGCTTTCTATCCTGCTTCCAGGCCAATGCCAAGGGACAGGTCCAACATTGTTATTTCAGAAGAAGCCAGAGCTGTCGAGGCTTAAGAAAGGAGTGGCAATTTGCATGTGATTTGCATTAAATTTGCATAGTGTTTGTTAAATGTGGAAACTCGCTGAAAATGCTTTCCCTCACCCCTATCCCCAATGAAGAAGCAGGACACCCTCACTCATCCTCTACCAGGGACCCCCCAGCTTGGGCTGGGGACCTCAGTTCCAGGGTGGCTGGGGCAGCAGCCTGGAGGGAGGTGACCTTGGACACTCCCTCTGTAAAATGGGCCGTGATTAGGCCACAACTTCCGCTAGGGAGCACGGTTGGTAGTCTAGAGTGAGCTGAGGCCCCACAAGAATGTGGCGCAGGCCCTGGCAGGTAGTAGGGGCTGAGGAGCAAACCTGAGGTGCTTATTAAGAGCCCTACTTTTCAACCCTGGCTGGTGTAGCTCAATGGATTGAGCACGGGCTGTGAACCAGAGGGTCATCAGTTCAATTCCCAGTCAGGGCACATGCCTGGGTTGCAGATCAGGTCCCCAGTGTGGGGCGTGTGAGAAGCTACCACACATTTATATTTCTCTCCCTCTCTTTCTCCTTCCCTTCCCCTTCTCTAAAAATAAATAAATAAAAGAAAAAAAAGAGCCCCACTTTTCTGCTGGGCCCTGGAAGGACGGGCCCCAGGGTGCACATATGTGGGTGACTGGGTAATGGGAGCCCAAACCTGGCAGGAACAGGGGTCCAGGCTGCCTCGCTCATTGCATGCCCCCAGGGTGTTTGGGAACCACCTCAGGCCTCACTGTGCACCCCCTCTCCCTGTCTCTTCTCCCCACCTCCTCTTGGCTGTCTGAGCTCATTATCCCCACAGCCATGAATTTTTATCTACCTGTCTCTTCTCTGGGCCTTGCAGCCAACAGAACTCTTAATTAAAACATTATTTCTTCCCTGGCTCCCGTGCCTCTTCCCCGAGCCACACCAGCACCTGGAGAGTGAACACCTTCCTCCAGGCCTTGCGAAGGGCGCTGCGCCCCCTCCCCACCAGCCTCCCTGGGGCTGCACAAAGGACCCAAGGCCACGAGGCCACGTGACCGCAGGTGAGAGATCCAACAGAGGCTCAGCTTGTTGTGGGGGCGGGGGGAAGTGTCTTGTTCCCAGAATTCCCATAATACACTGCCTAGCTTGCCCCCAAGATTACCACCCAGGACACAGGAAGCTCAGGGGTTGAAAGGCAGGTGAGTGGCCGCAGCCATGATGGACTGACCCGAGTCGCCAATGGTACCGAGTCTGGGGGCCACAGGCTTGTCCGTGGCATTTGGGACCAGACAAAAATGTGTTTTATTGTCACAATAAAAACAAAATGGGGTGGGAAAGAAAAAATTACCACCCATGCCTCAGCACTCTGCCAGGCACAGGGACCCCCAGATACCTGCCGACTGAACCAGAACACTTCAGACCCAACTGGGAGAGCCCGTGCAGGGGACAGGGTGGCAAGGCATTATGAGGAGGCCACCTCCAAGGGTGTGAGCACAGACTGCAACGTGTGGAGGTGTTTGGGGGTGAGGGTGGGGGACACAGGGTGACGCTGGAAACTGGGGGAGGGAGAGGGTCCCCCAGGCTCCACCTTTAGTCATTGAGATTTCCTGAGTGACTGGTCGTACCCCACAGTCAAGGCTGTTCACAGTAGAAGGGATTTGTGGGGGTCCAAAAGAGGACAAGGTGCTCAGTGGCTGGGCAGGATGGCATCCGAGAAGACTTCCTGGAGGAGGCTGGAATCCCAGGCGGGTTGGAGCAGCAGAGAGGAGTGTGAAAGGTGCTTTGGGCAGGGGGCACAGCTTGGGCAAAGGTGTGGCCGAGAGAATGGGAAGGCGGGAGAGGCACTGCCCTGAGCTCCTCCTCTCTTCTCTCCGTGCTCCCCTTCATAGGGTACCCCCTGGCTGCGCAGGGGCCTCCCGAGGTGGCACGGTGGTTCACACTGCAGACCGGGTACTCAAGGTCCCCAGGGGGAGCCGTGGCCTCAGGTCACACAGCACAGCCTGACTGGCTGGGGCGACAACATCCTAGTTCAGTGTCAGGGAGCGGGGCTCCGTCAGGAGTGTCTGAGGCCGTGGGCATCAGCTGGTCAGGCCAGTGTTCCACAGTCCACCCAGAACCTGGAGCAGCAGGAAGAGGTAAGACAATCTCAGTTCAGGCCTCTAGGAGGGCGAGACATCAGCTCTCTGGCTGGGTTTCCTTCTTCCCTTTTCCCTAATGTGCCCTCCCGATGTGGACAGGAAACCTGCAGTCACCTCCTCCTTCCCCATGCCCTCGCCCACAGAGAGAAGGGTGGCCCTTTAGCTACAGGTAGCCAGCCATTCTTAGAGGGAGCTTGGCTATTTGAAGCTACCTGGTAGAAGTCACAGGATTTCAGTCAAAGAGTACAATTGTAAGGAGTGGGTAACAGAGCCCAGAGGGGCAGAGAGATCCACCCAAGGTCACACAGCAAGTCGGGGAACATCATTCACGTTACTTGGGAGCAACACACGTTAGTCTAAAGATAAGTGAGAAGGCAAGGGTAGTGTCCTTGCCCGAAGGGTGAAAGGCACAGGGCATTGGAGTGTGGGGGGTGACACTCAACAGATATGAGTCCCTTCTCCTCTCTGGGCCTCGTTTTCCCTGACGTGTGGTGCCCACAGTCTGGAAGGTCCCTGGAATGACTTACCTCCCAAAGGTTTCCCCGCCCCAGCCTGCTCCTTTAGCCAGCATCTTCGGTCCCCTCAGTCATGGCTCCACCTCCTCCAGCCCAGACTACCTGCAGGAGGGGGACAGAATGCCACCGACTGCAGGCCAAACACAGCCCTCGACTCAGCACTCAAAGCCTCTCCCATCTGCTCAGCGCCCAGCCAATGCATCTTCCACATCTGCCAGGTCTTGCCTCCAAGTTCGAGATCTTTCCCTGCGCTTCCAGGCACCACTAGGGCTCCAGGAAAATGTTCTGGGCAGCCTCTTTCTCACCGTCACACAGTACCTTCCATAAATATTTACTGAACACCTACTATGTTCTGGGTACTGAACTGGGAACACAGCAGCATATATAGAATGAGCAACAGCGGCCCTTGCAAAGTCTGCAGTCAGGTGGGGAAGATGGGGTGAAAAGTCAGAAGACAGGGGAGTCGGGGGGCTGCCAAGTGCCAGGGAGAAAGATAACAATGGGGGTGGGGTGGGAAGTGGTCATTTCCGGGTGATCGGGGAAGACTGCACCGAGGTGGCATCTGAACACAGGCCTGACAGGGCTGAAGGAGAGAGGGAGGAATGTGGAAAGCATTCCACCCTGACAGTAATCTCGTGTTTGGTTTCAGGTGACTCTCCCCCACTGAACTGCCAGTGGGCTCCATGAGGTCAGGCCCGGTCTGAGTCTCCACGGGGTCCCACTACCCGGCACATGCCCTGGCACACAGTAGGCGTGCAATAAATACTCATTGCACACTGAACAATGATTACAGTGTGTGGACATCTGTGGGTCGTCCAGCTGCCAGACGTTGCAGGATAGGACACGCTGCCAACAGCACCTGTTCCCAGCCCCAAGCCGCCAGCCCCTGTGGGTCACCACCCCCCACCATCTCCCCTTGCCCCTGAGATCCTCCCTCTGAGAGCCTGGGGAGGCAGGCTCTCCCCCCATCCACCTTGCCTCTTCAGGAACAGCATCTGAGGCTCCTACTCTCAAAACATCACCGCAGGTGTGGCAGACCAAGCCTCGGCAGCCCAGCAAACATGGCCCCTCATAAACACCAGGGCTACACGTGGTTCCAATGCGTCCCTGCCCAACACCTCCGAGGAGGCAGCCGGAGGAGCTCTGGGATCAGCCCTGGCCCAGCTCCCCCACCTCACAGCCCCAGCCTTGGCCCCTCCCAGCGCTGCCCCAGGCCTCGGTGTGTGCTCTTCCCACGGCCCCTCGTGGGTCACCTTGGCCAGGACTCCAGACGGCCAGGTCAGAGTGTAGGCAGCAAGTGTCAGGGTGGGACTGTGGAGTGGGCAGATGGGCCGGGAGGGATGGATGAAGAAAGAAGGACCAGAGACTCAGAAAGAGAGAGACACAGCAAAACAGACAGAAACGCACACAGAGAGGAAACAGCAGAGACAGAAATGGACAGAGCCACAGAGAGACAGAGAGTGGCAGGAAGTGAAATAAACAGGACAGCGCCACTGAGAGAGGGAGAGCAGAGACCGAGAGGTCTGGAGAAAGGCAGGGGCGGCCAAAGAAGCGCACAGGAGAGGAGGAGGAAGCAGGGAGCGGGGGCAGCCAGCCCCTCTCCCGTCTCTCTCAGTGCCTGCCTCCTTCCGTCCCTCTCCCTCCCAGGGTGCACACAACAGACGTGCTCAGGCCCTGGGAGGAGGCGTTCCAGGGGGCGAGAAGGACCCCTGGTCCAGTCTGCCGCCCACATCCCACCCACCCGGACCCCAGTCAGCCCCTCTTTGTGCCTGGCCATCTGCCCCCTTCCCCAGCCCCAACTCACTCCCACCTGTCACCCCAGCAGGCCCTCCCATTCCCTGCCATCCTCCCCTAGCCCTTAACCACTCTCCACCCAGGCCGGCAGCCAGGCCCTCCTACGCCTACCAGCCCGTCCTCCCAGGACCCTGTCCCAATCACCGTCCCTGGCCACCTGGGGTCACTGACGAGTAGCAGCACGGAGCCGTCCTGTAGACACACGTCGCGCACCGTCTGGTGGTCGTCCAGTCGCCGCGCGTTGTAGTAGAAGGTACGCTTCCAGGAGCTCACACCCTGGCCCACCAGCTGGGCGCGCAAGTCGCTGAGCGTGTCGCGCGGCCGCACCGTGAGTGGCAGCAGTAGCGCCTCGTCCGCCAGATGCACCTTGATGTGGTAGCGCTTCCAGCGCGACAGGCCCCGCCGCAGCCCCTCCATGGCGCCCGCCGGCAGCTCCACACCCGGCCCCGGCCACTAGTGCCCTGAGCACCCGCCCGACAGGCCTAGCCGCCCGCCCCCGCCGCGCCCCGCCCTGCCACGCCCAGTGTGCTTGAGGGAGGCCCAGTGAGGGCGGGGCACGCAGGGAGGGCAGACCGAGGGCCCCTAGCCCCAACCCGCAGACACCCCCCCGTTTATGCACAGATGTTAAAAGTGCCTACTGGAAGCGCCACAGATAGCTGCGGACAAAACCTATGAAAAGGAGGCACATGGTGAAGGTAATACCTAAATACCAAGGCATCCTATCATGGGAAGTGCTAGGGAGAGAAAAAGGAGGAAAGAGAGATCGGTGATTCTCTTGGACAGAGATCAAGGTCAAGAGAGATCTCTCTGAGGAGGTGGCATTTGAATTGAAGGTGAGAAGCCCTGAGCCAACGGTGGAAAGGGTCGTGGATCAAGAGTACTGCACATGAGGCGGGAACAGCCCGTGCATAGGCCCTGGGGCAGGACGACGCTTGGCGGCTGGGGGAACAGTGAGGAGGCCCTGGTGGCAGGAGCAGAGCGAGTGAGGGGGAGAGAGGAAGGAAGCAAGGTCAGGACGGGAGGAGGGACAGGTCATACAGGGCTGTGTGGGCCTCAGAGAGCGCTTGGGCTTTTTACCCAGAGGGAGGTGGGAGCCCCGGAGGGCTGTGGGCAGAGGGGGTAAGTGACTGAGGTTCATATTCGTCACTCACTCATTTACTACCTTATTTCCTTTAAGACACATTCAATAAGCATCTACTCTGTGTTGCCTGGGCCGGGCTGGGCAATGCTGGGCACCAGAGAAATCTTAACCTAAGACCCTGCCATCAAGGGTCTCCCAGTTGAGGTTGGGGCACACAGAGCTGGACACAGACACTCCTAGTCTATGAGATCAGGGCTCGAGGAGGAATGGAGACCCCAGGCTGGAAAAGGTCAGCATGTGGGGATGGCTTCCCGGATGGGTAGGCATTGGAGCTAGGGCTTTAGCAGATGAATAGGAGTTCAACACTCCCACCAAGAAGACACCTGCCTACAGTCACCAACTGTATAGTTCAGTGGGTGCCTAGTGGGGAAGAGCAGCAGTTAGGGCTTATGGTCAGTGGCAGGCTTGTGAGCAGGGGCCCAGCCACTCCCAGTTCCATGCCTCCCCCATGCTTGCAAACCCTTTCTCAGTACCCTCTCGTCTCTCCAGTCACACTTACGCAAGCGCCCTATTCCCGAAAGCCTTCCCTGATTGCCACCTGTCCCTGCCCCTGCCCATAGCCGCCAGGACAGGACTGACCAGTTCTGGGTAGCCAGGATCCTGGCTTGACCTCGATGATTCAGCCTATACTTAGACACCAGTTAAGATGGAGCCCACATCAGGGCAGTGGACAGTGTCTGGGCTCTAACCCTGACCTTGACCCTTGGAAGTTTCCCAGGAAGAAACTCAGCAACCCTGGGCCTCCATGTGTCGCACATCCAGTGGGGTGGCTATGAGGTGAAATGACTAAGGGCTGAGCACCATGAAAGGCCCCTGAAGCACAGCCGCCTACTGACTGGCTAGGCTTAGAGGGTCTTCAGAAACAAGTGCAATTTGACTCTCAAAGAAAGCAAATAAAAAAAAATAATTAGTAAGTATGAAAAGCACCTGCTAAGTGACAGGTGGTCTTTGAGGTATTTGATTACAAAAACAGAACACGTCCTTTAACTCTCACGTGACGCTATTATCTCCCGTTTTACAGAAGAGCAAACCGAGGCAGAGAGAGGATAAATGGCTTCCCTGCCAATCCACAGTGAAAAGTGGCAGGGCCAGGATTTGAACCCCAGCTGCCTGGCTTCAGCACTCCTGCTGTTGTCCGCTGACTATGCAGCTTCTTGTACAATCAGATTTCAGGTGGAGATTTTGAAGGTGGCTGGAAGCAAGTTACAGATGGATTTCCCCTCCCAGAATAAAAGGGAGAGAGACAGAAACTATAAACTACTATAAGAAAACATGGGAGTAAAAAATAATAACCCTAGTTTCTTAAAGCCTGACATGAAACCCTGAAGGCTTTAATTAAAAGATTAATGACTGACTACGTGCAAATAGAAAATCCTTGCACACATACACAAACACTAAACAGTCAACAGACAAGAGTCAGGGAAACTTTCCCAAGACTGATCGACAAGAGGCTGATTTCCTTTATATGTAAAAACCTTCCAAAAGTCCATAAGGCCCAACAGGCCAATAAAAAAAAGAGGCAAAAGACAAAATACAAGTGTCTTCTAAACACATGAGAGGAAGCTCATTTCCACTTACGGTCAGCTAGATAGAAAATAAAACTACCATGAAATACCTCTTTAAAACTAAATCTGTCAGGTAGCTGAAGGTGAAAAAGTTGGGTAATTTGCCATGTGGCCGGGGTGTTAGGAAAACAGCCATCTCACACCTTGGGGTTTGGAGTGTGAAACGGCGTAATCTGAAAATAGCTATTGGCACAGTAAACTAGCTCTGTCCCTTGGGAACCTACCCGTGGGCCCAAGGACAGATTATAGCACAATGCATGTAGTGAGCAATTTACTTGTAACCCACAGTGAACCGGGAGGCAAGCTCATTGAACGAAGGAGGAAAATGGAGGCCCACAGGCGGAAGCAGTAGAATGAGGGTGTGCACTCTCTCCAGGGAAGGTGAGTGGGCTGCCTCCACCTGCACCACCAGGTCACCACAGCCCCAGCCAGCGACCTCCCTTGTCAGGCTAAGCTCCAGGCCTCACGTGTCACACCTGTTGGTGTCTAGAACAGATCAGAGCAAGGCCCAGGGACACTTGGCTTTGACATATGGAGGCCAAGCCGGCCACACTGAGCCCTGTGAGTGTTGGGTGCCAGTTCCAATTAATTCTGACTTTCTCATTAAGCTGTTAGGAAAAGCCAGGTGGCTGTGGGCAGCAGGCCCTCTGCCTGGGCTGCTGGATTGAAGAAATCGTGATTTCCGCCTGGAGACACTATTATCTGTCATGGGCAATTATGGAAGAGTCAGGTGGACAGGACAAGCTGGAGAGTCCCTGAGTTCTGGAACCTGGGAGGCTCGGAACTGTGGGATCACTGAAATTGCTGACTCCCAGCACCTTGGAAGGCCTGGCGTTCTAGACCCTCAGAATATTCACCTCTTCTCATGAACATTCTAGAACTGAGGGCTCGCTAGTGAGGGTCAGGGTTCCGAGTGGCAATCAAAACACATCACTTCTGGTTATCTTAGGGGCAAAGGGACGTTAGGGGAGGCTCTGAGGGAGGTCATAGAATCTGTGGGAAGTGAGGAGAACAGGTTTTAAAAGGGGGCCAGAGAGCATGGGCCCTCGGAGGCAGAAGGGATACTACAGGCAGATAGGAAGGGAGGGCAGGTGCTCTGCCAGTTTTCCTCTACACGTCCTGTTTGCCCTGACACAGCCACTGAACTTGGCCAAACTCTGGAATCACAGGTGCTTAGCCTCGTGATGTCAAGGAGATTTCTAATGACTTGGGCCAGAGGTCTCTCAAACTGCAAGCCCAGAGGCCCACATAATGGTTTTGTTTTGTTTTGTTTTTTAAAGAATTGGTAAGTGAGTGTTTACATATAAGAAGCTAGAGCTCCATTGGGCTCCCAGGCCACGCGGTAACTGCTGTGGATGGCACGTGAGCCCCCTACTGTCCCTACCAGGTCCAATGCTCTCTCTCCCTGAGCACTGCAGGGATTGCCCTCCCCAGACTAGTAATAGCACATACTTTGTGCTCTCACTTGGAGGCAGAAAGTGAGCCCCTAGACAATGGTTTGCTGAGGTCCACCCAAGGAGAGGTGGAAAAGTTTTGGAAAAAGCACATGATGCTCCTCCATGCTTCCCGATCAGTTACCCCACTGTCACCAACCCTATGAGGGAGGTCTGTACTTTTGTCCTCCCATTTCTCAGAAAACGGAGGTGTCCCCAAAGCCACACAGGAAGGTGGAACACAGCCCCTGGAACATGGCAGGAATGAGTCAGCAGGAGTGCTGGGGTGCTGCTGCCTGGTTTGGCACCGAAAGGAGAATGCGGTGCGGACAGGGTGGCTTTGAGAGGGATATGGGGAGGTTTGGATTTTCTTCTAAGGGAAGGGTCTGAGACAAGGGAGAGGCACGGTCTAAGTTATATGTTAGAAAGATCCCTGACAACATGCGGTCTATTTTAGAAGATGGATACCGTAATCCTCAGCTAAGAAAGGCCTTGTCTTGGGTCACAGCACTTTCTTCAGAGCTACTACTTCTTGGGTCTACGTGTCCCCCCCCCAGGGAAACTTCATAAGGAATTTACTGCTAGGATACCTGGCCAATGAGGGTTCATGGTGGTGCCTTTCAGTAAATTATGTTATTCCACTCCAGCTCTATTAGAAACAGGCTATTTGCTAGCAACATGTTCAAAAGTGGCATCTTCATATACAAAGAGTTGTGAGAAATAAGTAAGAACAGAGAGAAACATGCAAAGAAAATGGATACTACTTTGAACACATAGAAGACATAGGTGGGAAATCATAAAATAAAGACTTACATGAGACAGTGTTAGCGCCCTAGGATTCTCCCCACTCTAATATTCAAGAGATCCAGTAATATTGATATTAAATTCTGTGAGGGTGCAAGGCAACAGCACTCACCTCTGTTGCTGGAATAAGTACCATCTTTCTGGAAGGTAGAACAGCAAATTGTGTTGGAAGCCTCTGATGGATAATAACTAAAATGACTCACCTTTGTCGAATGACAAATCCATTTCATTTATTATGTTTTCTTCCTGCTAGAACACAAGCTCCCCTAAGGCAGGGATTTTTGTGTTTTGTTCACTGCTGAGTCCCCAGTGCCTGGGATGGCATGTAGCTCTAATGTGTACACCCAGCATGATCCCATCTACTCATTCTGCTGTACACTGCCTTTGAGAACTATGGAGCTAGACCAAGAGGGTGGGTTTGTGCAGATACCTGAGCATCCGCCTCAGTAGGTCTTTAAGGCAACCCTCATAATCTGAGCAGTGAGTGGAGAGTTCTCTGGGGCTCCCACTGACCTGTGGGTTAATTGATGTAGTTGTAGCTATAAGGGTTAAATGGGATGATTTCTGACACTTACTGAGCCTTAGGCTGTGCCAGGCATGGTTCAAAGAGCTTTTCAAAACTCGACTCAATCACTTAATGGCAAAACTATGAGGTAGATGCTAATATCAGGTCCATTTTACAGATGAGAAAACTGAGCCCACAGCATGAAAGTTAGCCCCCCAAGCTAGGGCCTGGCTCACAGCAGGTACTTATCTTGCTCAGTCAGCTCCATGAACTCCTGTTCCTGTCTCCCTAGGGAATATTTTTTGGGGGACCCCATGACAGACCAGGCACCTGCAGGTGCTCCATAAATGCTTCAGTTCTCAGATTCCTGGGGTGATTCAACACATAGCTTCCCGGGAAGGTGGAGAGGGTAGTGGCAGGTTCCTGTGGGTATGAAGCCACATACAGTCATCCCTCCTCCCCAGATACACACAAGGACACACGTAAACATACACACACACTTTAAAACAGGCACACACAGACCAAGGCAGACTCAGCCCAAAACAAGCACAGAAATGCACATGAGACATCGCACACGGCCCAGGGCTTTGGCCTGGGATGGTCAGGTTAGGGAGGCCCCTCATCCCGGGGCCCAGAGCCTCCTGTTAAGGCCGTGTTGGACTTGGGTTCCAGAAGGGGCTGAGCAGAGCTGGCTGCGACATGGTGTGTGACTCTTGGGCGCCACCTGGCGGACACAGAGGGCCAGGGATATGGCAGTTCAGCGGCTCAACATCTCTGGGGGTGTCAGGGTCCCTGGGTCTGTTAGCTGCTTTTGTCTCTATTTGCATCCGTGTGTCTCTGTCTCCCAGGGTTTGTCTCCTCTCTCCTGTTTTTTTTTTCTGTTTCTTTTTCTCTGCAGCTGTGTCTCTTCTCGGGATCTCCATCTCTTTCTTTCTCCCCCACAAGCCTCTCCCCAGCTCTAGAGCCCAAGGCCTCTTCCAAAACTGCCAGGCACCCTCAATCACCCCTCCCTGTAGACCCCTCTCATTAGCTGCATGCTCTGTGCCCTGTCTCCAATGGCATCATCCTGGCACTTCCTGCTACCCATGGGCTGTTGCTATGATGTGCTATGACTCAGTCCAGGTAGAGTGTGATGACCAACCTCATCAGCTCTGCCTGCCAGCCACACCTCCCCATGTTCTGGTCTTTGGGGAGGGGACCGCATGCCTGAAGGAGCATGTGGTCTCCCTGCTTTGCCTTTGTCCAAGTAGAACCTGGCCCATGAGCCCACCTTGGCTTACCCCTTTCCCAGGGCTGGCTCCTTTCAGCTCCCTGAGGGTGGCAAGTGCTGGCTGTGTGAAGGCAGGGGTTGCCGGGACTGTGAGGATTTGGACCCATAAGCAAGAAGGCCCGAGAGAGAGAGAGAGAGAGAGAGAGAGAGAGAGAGAGAGAGAGAGAGAGAGAGAGACAGTGATGGTTATCCTTGAACCTTGCTAGGAGGGCGGGGATCTCCTCTCAAATAAAGATGCACCATGCCTGGCTGGATAGCTCAAGTGGGTTAGAGCATATTCTTGATCGACCAAGGTTGCAAGTTTTATCCCTAGTCGGTACATACAAGAATCAACCAAATTGATATTTCTCTCTCTCTTCCCCCCCCCCTTCCTATTTAAAAAACAAACAAAAACCATCCCCATTGCCTGCTAGCTGGTAGCCTGATCCCTGACCACCCAGACCTTGGAGGCCACTCTGCCTGACCCCATAACTCCCCTGCCTCTGCTTGCTCGGGTCCTCTGGGGTGCCACACCATTTCCTTCCTGGGGGCTACTGTGTATTCTGTCCCCTCTCCCAGCACTCCCTCCCTCTAGCAGCCAGTCTTACCCCACCCCCTCCTTGAGATCAGCCATTGAGCTGTAGAGAGCAGGTCTGTCTCACTTAGGGTCATGGCTGTGTCCCTGGCACAGAGTCTGGCACACAGAAAGTGCCCAAGGAAGTGTCTGCTAAATGAATGAGCTAAAGAAGGCTCAGGGGCATGCTCCCGAGCCCAGATCTCTGATCTTGCCTTGCTGGGGTTGGAAGGGTGCTTGGTCAAATGGGCTTCTTCCCTCTCTGTGCCCTGTTTTTCCAGCAACGGGGTAAAGGGACATTTTCTGGGCTGCTTGTGAAATCTACCCTGCTGGGTCTCATTTCAGCTGAGTCTGTAAATATCTGGTCTGCCGAGGCCGGCAGCATCTACACAGGAGAAGCTTCAGTGCTTTTTATGAGCCTCCCTGTGGGGCCTAACGCAAGGTTTCTGTGGCTGGGTAAGTGGGGCGCCCCGGCAATTTAACAGCGGGTTGGCATGAGGTGGCTAAGACCGTAGGACTGGAAGAAGTAGCGAGACACCATCAGCGGCTCCCAGCACTTAACCCCGCAGTGTGAATCATTCAAGAGGCCGAACCTGGGCCTCTGGCTTTAAAAATTGCTAATGCAACATCGCAGATTACAGTCATGATGAACATGGATGCCAAGCGGACCTCTTCCCCAGATCCAAAGGCCACACTGAATCCTCAGAGGGAGGGCTTTCTGGCCATGAGGCAGAAGGCCTAATTTAGACCTGGTTCTTCTAGAATAACAGCAACTACAACTATTTGCTCAGCACCTACTACCTGCAGATCATCACTTCACATCTTTAGAATCAACCTGCCCATTTTACAAAAAGATTCAGAGAGGTTCAAGGTCATCCAGGTAGTGAAGGGCAGAGCTGGGATGGGAACTCTCCTGCCCAGCTTGGTCTCAAGTCATCCAGCCTTCATGGAGGTCTCCCAACCAGGCTACCATCCCAGTGCTTCTCAACCGTCAGGATCCCAGGAGTGGCTGGAGGCAGGGCCTGAATCAAATCGGCAGGTCTGAGTTGGGGCCTAGGTACCTGTATGTTAAAGCTGTACCTCCCTCCCTCCACCTTCAGGTACCTCCTGCTAGATGTATTCCTCAGCCTTTCTCAGTAATGGCTGCTGTACTACTGCACGCATCCAAACGTGTTTGCAGGGTTCCTCCTATGTCTCAGCAGCGATTGCCTGCCACCTGGTGTTTACTGAAGACACTGGAAGGTACAGGTGGTTCCATTGCTTTAAACTAAAGGAATTTTCTACCAGGCCTCAAAAGACCCAAGGCCATACAGAGGGATGAAGCAATCGGAAACCTTTAAAATACAGTATCATGTATTTTCTTTTTCCTTGTCATAAATTCGGTAAGCATTTATTGTGTCTACTACATTCCAGGTGTATTGGCCATGTCTTTATTTTCTGGTTTTTGATGCTTTGACATCTGGACCTCATCCTGGTTCACCATCCTTGACAGTGTGACCAAGGTAGGGATGGTCTTATTTACAGTGGAGACCCCGCTCCTCAAGCTGCAAGCCAGTTAAAAGGCACCCCAACCCCACTAACCCAGACTTTGTGACTGTTTTTAAAAAAATCAAAAGCCCCTTTAATAATGTTGCATCTGAAATTTTTCGACTAAAAGTAACACATGTAATGTAAGCCTGGCAATCACCGTGCAGGTGTGGGAATTCCTACAAAGTGAGAAAATTTAACCTAGGAGCTGTTTCCAAATGTAAAGAAACCTTTATGAATACAAAAATTAGCAGATGATGAAGTCTGACACATTTGTGTAGATGTGGAGACATTTGATAAGGTATTAATTCTGATTTTACAGTGGTTTATTTTTTTAGTATTTGTGGAGCCAATAAATTCTCCCCCGCTCCTTGCTAAGCCTCACATTTTATTAGTCTCCTGTAAAACATGAGCATCCTAGGCCCTATTCCTACAAGGCCTCCCAGTGCCGGTCAACATTTATTAAGCATTTACTGTATGCCAGGAGCAATTCTGAGCTTTATATTAACTAATTTAATGACAGCAAAGGCCCTCTATGGTAAATATTATTATTATTCCCTTCTTCCAATTAACAAAGCCAAAGAAGAGAAAAACTACTAACCCGCAGTGGGCAGGCAGATGGGCGAATTCTAGGCTGCACCTGGTTCCTGAGCCTGCCTTCCCCACTTATAGCCCAGTGGTTCTCATTCTTGACACTTAACACACCCCCACCTTTTTGTTACTGTTTGTTTTTTTAGACTTCCTACCTTTAAAATTATTTTATTTTTTTAAAGATTTATTTATTTTATGAGTGTGGGCTGCGAACCAAAGCATCGCAGGTTCGATTCCCAGTCAGGGCACATACCTGGGTTGCAGGCCATGGCCCCCAGCAACCACACATTGATGTTTCTCTCTCTCCCTCCCTTCCCTCTCTAAAAAATAAATAAAATCTAAAAAAAAAAAGATTTATTTATTTTAGAGAGAGGAAGGGAGGAAGAGAGAGAAACATGAAAGTATGGTTGCCTCTTGCACGCCCCCCACTGGGGACCCAGCCCGCCACCCACCACCCAGGCAGGTGCCCCGACCGGGAATCAAACCGGCTACCCTTTGGTTTGTAGGCCAGCACTCAATCCACTGAGCCACAGCAGCCAGGGCTAAAATTACTTTAAAACTGTGATCAAATACACATGAAATGTAACCACTTTTCAGTGCACAGCTCAGTGGCAATCAGCACACTCACACTGTCGTGCAGCCGTCCCCACCGTTCGTCTCCAGAACCTTCTCACCTTCCCACACTGACGATCTGTCCCCATTGAACCTGAACTCCCATTCTCCAGCTCCCTGGCTCAAACATCTACTGCCTATCTCTATGCATCTGACTCCTTCAGGGACCTAACATAAATAGAATCACACAGTATTTGTTCTTCTGTGACTGGCTTATTTCACTGAGCATAATGTACTCAAGATTCACGCACGTTGTAGCAGAGGTCAGAATGTCTTTTCTTTTTAAGGCTGAGTAATATTCCATTGGCTGGATGAATATATGCCCACTAGGATGGCTTTTATGAAATAACAAACAAAAACACATAACAACAAGTGCGGGCAAGGATGTGGAGAAACTAGAATGTTTGTGTGTGGCTGGTGGGAACGGAAAATGGTGCAGCTGCCGCGGGAAACCGTTGAGTGGTTCCTCAAAAATTAAACAGATTCACCACCTGACCCAGCAACTCCACTCCTAGGTATCCACCCAGGAGAAAGGCAAACATGGACACCAGTCCTCCTGGCAGCATTACTCACAGGAGCCAAAAGGTGGAAACCACCAGACTGTCCATTTGCAGCCCCTTTTTATAACAAACATTTGTTCCGCCTCCCTTTCCTCTCCTGAAATAATCAGAGCAGATATAATCTAACTACATGCAAGTTAAAAAAAAGAATGACTCAACCTATCAAGTACAGAAGAAACAGAAAGAATGTCCGATACTGTCTAACCCAACCTAAGAGTGAACATGGTGGTGAGCACCTACCTACCGAGATGGAGCCAACCAGACGGGAGTCAGCAGGGAGGCACTGAGACCCCAGCAGTGCTGCTCATAGAAATGGTGATCAATTCTTGGTTAAGGTTCTGGACTGAATGATGAGTAACCCTCTCAACTTACCCAGACATTGCATCCCTAGAAAAATCTGTATGTATGAAAACTGTAGAGTAGTATTAGGGGATGAACTGTGCCCCCTCCAATTCATATGTTGAAGGACCTCAGAATGTGACCTCATTTGGAGATAAGGACATTACATAGGTAACATAAGCTCACTGGGGTAACCCTAATCCAATATGACTGTGTCCTTACAAAAGGGGTAAATTTGGACGCAAACAGGGAGGCTGGGTGAAGGAGGCAGAGAACAAGCCAAGAACACCAAAGATGGCCAGCTACCCCCAAAAGCTACAAGACTATGACAGATTTTCCCTCATGACCTCAGGAGGAACCAGTTCTGCTGACTCCTTGATCTTGAACTTCTGGCCTCAACTGGGAGAGAATAAATTTGTTTCAAACCTCCTAGTTTGCAGACCTGTGTTACAGCAGCCCTAGCAAATGAAATGTATTTTGTGTCTCCATATTAAGACAGAGCTGGGTTTTAGGCCCAGCTAACCAGGAAGGGGTTGTTGTCACCCCTAGGGCTTGTCCAGGGAGCCTAGCCTACGCTGTTTCCCAAGGGTGCCACTCCTGCCTACCAGACTGTAGTTGCTCCACTGTAGCTATGTGACATCTGAAAACTGGTCTCACCCACTACCCCAGCTGAGCCTGGCTTTTCTCCTCTAAATGGGAAACCCAGACCCCAATTTCTAGACTCTATAGCTTGCAGAGAGGAGACAGGCCTCCACGCAGAAGGCGACATGCTACGCTGGCCCCCATGTGCAACATGGGGTCAATGTCCTGTTAAACTGTCATTGGAAAACGACTCTACAAGCCCCTGCGGTGGAGGAAGCGCACGAAGTGTTTATTTGCAGCAATTCGAACAGGCAGGACACAGAGGGCCAGAACTGACCTGCCTTTAACACTGGGGAGGATTTTCAGATTGCTCTTTTGAAACTAAACAGCCCAGCAGGAACACAGGGTACTCAGGGAGAATTGGCAATTGTTTGGGGGCCTGTGGGGTGGCTGTCCTAGTTACCAAGGGAAGGAACTGAGGTTCCCAGGAAGCAACATGGCAGATTAACTCTTACCACACCGGACCAGGGCCAGGAGTGGTGGGAAGTGAGCCTTCCCTCTTGCTGCCAGGCCCCTGCGCAGACCCATCACCCAGCCTGTGGCCATCAGACCCCCCCACTCAAGAGGTGAAAGACTTGGCCTCTGGCTGCCCTATTCGCTGCCAACAGCTCTGCTTGTGCAGCTGCTCTCTTCCCAGAGGAAGAGAAGCGCCTCCCTATGGTGTCACACTGGAGGGGCCTGATCCGGGCCAGGGGCCTGGTTCGGCAATCTTTAATGTACAAAACTGGAGTCACTGCTGTCACAAACGAGACTTCACACGAGAATGTGCACTTCCAGAAAAATGGCTAGATCAGGTATACTGAGCCCGTGCCAAGCAGGGACTGCCCTTTTGGTGGGGCCAGTGTGCTCTGATGGGCCGAGGACAGTTACTAAGTGGTGCAGGGCCTGCCACACATGCCCACCTCTTAGCTAGGCCCCTAAAGTACACACCGTCGCCGGACGCTGCCCCAGGCTCTGCAACACAAGGGGTGAAGTGACTGGTCAGGGGCTCCACAACACACACACACACACTCCTCCCCTAAATAAAGAATTCCAAATTTTCACCCCAGATCTGCCACCTACAAGCTCTAAGACCTTGGGCATGTAATCTAACCCCCGCACCAGGCTCCTTCTCTCTCAGATGGGGAGATAACACCCTACTTCATCGACAGCTGGGAGAATTCAGTATGACGAGCCAGCGGCTGCACCTGAGCGCACAATGGTGTTGCTGCAGGTCAGTACTATTCTCTACTCTGTGGTCACTACAACACACACACACCAGAGTGAGAACCATAAACTTTTATTAATGGAAAATGGAATGCCTTGTTACAGAAACCTTGTCTCAAAAATGGCAGAACAAGAACAAGTTTATTTAAAAAAAAAAAAAAGTGAGTTCACATATTACCGAGCTACAACATGGTGGCAGGATTTGTTTTTGTTTCTTAAAAGATTCCGTAAGTTCAAGGTAACTGGCTAAGAGATCCAACAGTGCGTCTGCCTACCTGAACATGCGGAGGAAGTAGGGTTTAGTAGCGACGAGTGAAGTGGGAGTATGGGTGGGGGTGGGGGTGCGGGACTCTGCTGCCCCGGTCCTGGCCGGCCAGTCCTCCACCTTCCAGTCCTCCACCGGGCACCATGTGGTCCTGGGAATGCCCACCTTGTGCAAAGTTGCCTCACCTAGGAACAAAGACACACATTTGTCCCCTTGAAGTGCTTTACATTTCCACCATAACGTGGCACAGCACGCAGCTCTGCAGCCTTTAGAGCCTGAGTGGCTTTTTCCGGGTGAGAAGCTCCCTATGCACAGACAGCGTTTGGGGTCACTGGAGGGTGTTACTTGCACAAATTGCCAAGAGCTGCTTTTGGGGTTTGTTTTCAAAACTTTCAACCCAGAGAATTCATCAAACATGCAACAAAGGGAAAGGAAGTGAGGAATAGGAACGAATCAATTTTATCTGGGGACAAAACCTACCCTGACATTCCACCCCGATTGGCCATGTGCCCAGGCCCTGAGGGTCCAGACAGGCCCCTTTCACCACCTGGAAGAGAAGAAAGAGAATGCAAACACTGCTTTCTTGGAAGCCTCTGGAAATGCCAGGGGAGGCTGACCTGTGGAGAGTTCTGGGACTGGACGCCCCTCCCAGAGAACCCCCCCACCCTCACTCACGGGCAGGCATTAGCTCATACCTAGCCACCTGGCATGCTCCCGGCCTGCTGTGCCTGCGTCTACCATGCCCGGCCAGGCACGCTCCTGGTGCTCTTCTAGCCTCTGACTGTGCTCCGTCCAGTCACGTCCACCCCTTCACCAGGGGGAAAAAAAGAAAGAAAAAAAAAGCACCTATACCACAGTCCCAGTATGTCTCTAGGGGAGGCTGTGGCATGGCTCATCATGCCCAGTACCGATGGTTTCTGGGGGAAGTTGGTAAGGATGTACCTATCTGCAAAGGTACATGCATGGCCACTAAGCACATGAGGTGTTTAGCACCAGTAACATCACAACCACGTAAGTGAGACGTTGTAAGATCCCTCCCGCCCCACCACCATGGCTCTCATCAAAAAGAGTAGTAAGTGCTGGTGAGGATGTGGAGAAACTGGCCTCATCCACGGCTAGTGCGAACTGAAAACGGGGCAGCATCGGGAGGGAAAACACAGCAGCGGTTCCTCAAAAGGTTATTAACTTATACAGTGACCACGGATGGAACCAGCAATGCCACTCCTAGGTGTCTAAACAAGGGAGCACATGTTCACACAAAAACCTGTAGATGAATACTCTTAGCAGCATGATTCATAAGGAACAACCCAAGTGTTTGTCCATCAACTCATGAATGGATGGATACACAAAACGTGATCCACCCATATAGGGAATGTACATGACCGTGAAAAGGAAAGGAGCACCGTCACTTGCTACGTGAGTAAAACTTGAAATCATGATGCTCAGCTGAGAGAAGCCAGACACAAAGACCACACAGTGTGTGATTCCACATATGTGAGAGGTCCAGAGAGGCACAACCAGAGACATAAGAAGTAGGTTAGTGGTTGCCAGGGGCTGGAGGGGGGGATGGGGATGGGGAATGACTGCTCATGGGGACAGGACTTCTTTTTGGAGTGACGGAAATGATCTAAAACTGACTGTGGTGAGGGCTACAAACCTGTTAAGAACATACTGAAAGCCATCGAATTGTACACTTCAAAAATGGGTGAACTGTATGGCATGTGAACTATGTCTGAAAAAAGCTGTTTAAAAAAGAAAAATGTTTCAGACAAACTCTGGGAGATTAAAATCCAAACACGGTCCCAGCATGTGGGTACCAGCATCGTCAGAGCTGTCTAGGAAAGCTCCCCTGACCCAGGCTCAGCCTGGACTGACGAGTACACTGGCCACGGGGACTGACTAGTGCTCAACAGGCAAAAACTAGGGACCTACTGGAACCCCCACACCTGTCTGCAAGGGCAAATGCAACACTGCTCCCTAAAAGTGAAACTCGAAAGCTACTAGTGTTTACCAGCAGGTGATACCCACCCAGTCACGCAGTGATGCTGCTCAGGGCCGTCTCCTATTTGAGGATGAGTTCTCCCATTTATATTTTTCACAGGTACTTAAGGAAAATGGTTTAAATGTTAAAGGACCAAGCGCAAAGTAAGTCACTCAGGAAAGCACACTTTGCATTAATCTATCATACTGGCACCACAGTCTTTGCCGAACACCTAAAACCCCAGGAGAGATGAAGTAGAACCTTCTGGTATCCACAACGCTGACCTTCAGAATGCCTAAAGACAATTTCATGTGCGCACGCACACATGTGTATGGTGGTGGGGTGTTAAACTTCCCTACTGTCCCAGAAGACAAATCTAAGAGAGGCTTCGGGGGTGCTTCCTTCATCAGACAAGGGCCCTGTAACGGAGACGCTCACATCTGGGGTGATGCAGGCAACCTGGCAAGGGGCACACGACCAGTTCCACTTTCAGAGGGGCAGGTCTCTGACCAGGGGAAGATGCCCACTCTTGTTATAGCCCACCCACTAACCTGGGTGGGGGTGGTGGCCCCCGGCCCTCGCTCATCCTCTTGTCTGAGCCGTAGCTCCCCCAGCCATCTCGAGAGTCCCGGCTGTGGCGCTCCGGTGGTCCCCCATGGCCATGGCGGTCATCTGAGTAGTGCTAGAAGGCAGTAAAGGGACAGGACTCTAGCCAGGTGACTCTCTATAGGCCTGCATATAGGCCTTCTGGAAGGCCTGTCGACCTGTACACAATCCTGAGGTGGGCCAGGGTGTGGTGCAGTACCTCTGGCCACTTTGAGAGGACTTGCTCAAGCCTCTTCTGAATGTCACGTTGCTGGATGCTCTTGAGACCCTGACAATACCACAGGGGCTCCCAGCAGAGCCCTTTGCTTCCCTGGCAACTGAGTGCCCCTACAGCACCACCACCAATGCCACACAAATTGCCAGCACAAGCCTCTCTTGCCCTGTGAGTGTAGGGAGCCAAGCTTTATGATAATCAATGCCTCCTCTGAAGAGTCCACTGAGAAAAGTCACTTAAGAGTCTTCCCTGAAGAACTGGGATCACCCTCTTTGCTGGTGGCAGGAGGCCTCCCCCTCTCCTTCCTCCTTAGCCATCAATCTATGGAGGCAACACAGCATGGCTCCTCAGAAGCTGACACTGGAGGCGAGTGCTGAAGAAAGGAACTTCAGTGTTCTGGCCAACCAGTTCAGTGCTCAGAAACCCAGCACATCTGGGCAGTGATGGAGCTGTTCTCATAAAACATACTCCTATTTTAAAAACCACGATTCTGATGCCTGTTCCCCACCTTTCTCATAGCAGACCCCCCCCTTTCTCTGAGTAGACACCTTATGTACCCTTCACCAGATATCAGCAGATTAGAGACACCAGGACCTCCCCACAGCACCTGAAACAAAGGTACTCCCCCAAACATGGCCTAAATAACCCCCTAACAGGTCACCAAGCCCCATTTTGGATACTGTGGGGCATTCCACAGTCCTGAAACTCAGAGGCATTCTAAGCAAGCAGGCAACAAGAGATACTTGCAGTTTCAGCTGGATAAAATAAAGCAAGAACAAGCCCATTGCATCTGAACAGACTATACTCATCAGAAGGCAAGCAATTCTGTGTGCTTCTACTAGCTGACCAGAATACTGTGTCCAAGCTCCCCCACCCCCCAGACACAGAGAAGGCACCCAGTGTCTGGGTATTACTCACCTGTCCATCTCGTTCTCCCATCACTGACCTTGAGCCTTCCCTCCTGAAAAAGAGAAATGTCTAATTCCAATGGCAGCTGATGGAACCATACAACATTTCTGCAGGTCCCAACTAAGAGTCCCAAGACTGAGGCACTCACTCTACTTCCCCATGTAAGAACGGGCTGATTAAAAACAAAACAAAACTGACTCACATCTTTCCCTGCAGGTGGGAGTGAAATCAGCTTGTAAGGTGGGAATAAGAATTTTACTGAAATCCCTTGGAGGGAGGGGTCTCAGCAGCAGAGACCCCTGATTGAAGCCAAGGACTCATTTACCTGTGGCTGGTGACAACAGTCAGGATAACAGGGAAGCCAAACGTCTGGTTTGGCCCAGTGAATGTGACTCACACCAAATATCAACCCAACTCCAGCCACAACAAATTAAATGAGTGGCTTCTTAGCTACCTTTTCCCTGTTCTGTCTTCCTTTACAGAGAGCTAGTGAACAGTGAAATTCAGAATATGCAGCCCAGGGGAGCCCAGTGAGATTTCTCCCAAATAGAGAACTCTTCAACTGGAAAAGGGCTATCTTTTTAATCAAGTAGATACTGTCCTCGTTAAACAAGGCATTAGCAAAGAGAAAAAGAACAGTAGCTTAAAAACCCACCCCCAACCTTCAAAACACAAAGAACACCCAATAAGAACTGCTCCGCATTCTCTGGTAAGTCCTCTTTGTAGTTTGCTGGCATGGAAACCCACACCAATCAGTGAACCCCACAGATGTGGGCTCCTGCCCACCCCACCTTCACCTGCTCAGGCAGGTCATACCCACTCTAAAGACTGCTTCCTCATTTATAGAGTGGGGTAAAAGCAGGCTTATAGTTATGAGTACACAAAACAGTTTATTCTTATAATTTCTTATATTATTTCCTATACAAACCTACTCTTGCTCCACTCTATACATTAACAAAGCACTGTAGTTCTAGTGGGGCTGGTGCTGAGGGGAAGGACAGGGAGGATGCCCCATGGAGGCATGAAATTCAGAGCCTGGGACATCTCCAAGAGAGCTGAATGTTGGGGCATGCCGAGGAGCAGGTCCTGCCCAGGGCCCCATCTGTCCTACTTGTGTAAAGGGCAGTGTATGAAGTGAGCACCGGAGGGCTCTCCTGCAGTCATACCACAGATGCTGCAAGTGACCATGGACTCCAACACCTTGCTCAAGGCGTATGTTACTAAATCCCACATGCGGCTGGTCCAAGTCTACCCACTAGGACTCGCACAAGTAAATAAGACGTTAGAGAACACTAAGAGACCTGTCCCTGCTGCAGGAAGTGAGTAGGGTACTGACCTGTCGACCGCATGGTCCTGGTACTGGCCTCGGTCTCGATGGTCAAAGTCGTGGAAGCGGTGATCATACCGAGGGAAGTACGGGCGGTACCTATCCTCCAGGGCCACACGCTTTCCTTCCGGCCAATAGGCATCATCTCGCCTGTTGTAAAAAGGATGCAAATTTCATTTACGAAAAAGGAAGAGGGGAAAAAAGGGAGTGGAGCTCTCTCTCCAGATCCAGTATCATTTAAAATGTCCTGCAGGGCTAATCTCTAAACATTCAATCATTATCGCTTTGACTAGATAAGTTAATATCCCTCAAACTGCCAAGAGGCATATGAGTATTCTCATCTGACAGTCCTGAAAATCGGACTGCTGTGAGCTAATTGTGTCATGAGGCTGTTAATACCTTGATCCCTGCCTGAGCTCAAATGCAAATGAAATAAAATATTTGATTCTTCTGGACTGGTATTCCAAGGTATTAGGTTTTCACCTTGCCATATTCAATGATAACCTGAACTTCCCTCTGAGATTTTTGTAAAAAGCAAAGGGAATTAGATCAGGTGACAGTGAACTACATATAGCTCAGGACAGCATCCAATTATCTTCTTCCTGATTTTTACCAGAAAACTAGGTTCATGGGTGGTGGGGCGATGGGTGACTATCAATGGAACAGCTCAGAGAAGCTAGAGACCAATAAACCTACTTTTTAAATGGAAGGCAATGTCCTTTCCCACACACTGACTCTGTGCCTCTCCGCCCACAAGGACATGAGATGGAGTGGCTGCCATGGCCAATGCAGGCCTAATGCAGGCTTGGGCATCTCCTGTGACAGCACTCTGGAGGGCGGTTATGCTCCACCAGGAATCACAGTGCGATTAATGGCACAGTCTAAGCGGAAGCATCACAAACCCTTCAGCAGTGGAACTATCAAGACTCTCCAAATAATTCAG
The DNA here is from genome assembly GCA_004024845.1 of Tonatia bakeri. Lineage (NCBI taxonomy): Eukaryota > Metazoa > Chordata > Mammalia > Chiroptera > Phyllostomidae > Tonatia > Tonatia bakeri. Next base: position 16,845 of record PVIA01007123.1, on the reverse strand, counting down.
TTGGGAAAAAATACACAGCCACAAGGTCATGACATTAAACTATACACACCTGAGGTGGTGGTGGCAGTGGCAATGAATTCTAGAAGGGTGTCCAGATTCCATGTTAAATAGGCCTGATTCTCCACTACGAGATGTTCAGGAGCAGAAGCAGCTACTGGAATGGGAGGAGAGGCACCACCTCTGGTGTATAGGTAGGCTGGATCCTTACCTCCCATCATCATGAGGCCTCCGGAGCCCCTGCCGCCGTTCTTGCTCATAGCGCAACTGCTCCTGCTGGCGCCGCAGCTCCTCACGCTCACGGTGAATGCGCTCCTGCTCCTTCCTGCGCTCACGCTCCACACGCATGCGCTCCCGCTCCAGTCGCTCACGCTCCATGCGCTCCCGCTCCAAGAGGTGACGCTGGCACTCAAGCTCTAGGCGTTCCCGCTGAAGCCGTGCCTTCTCCTTCCAGGCCTCCAGGCGCTGCTCACGCTCCCGCTGCTCCCGCTCTCTGTGGGGCACAGCAAGACCACTCTGACCTCCTGCTGCGGAGGTTCCTGGAAGGCACTGCCCTCCAAAGGGGCCTGGACACTTCCAGTTGGCCCATTCTGAGTGTCTCAGATGCTCACTGGCTTGGGCCCCAGGCTACAAGGCGGCAGGGGCTCACCCACTCCCACTTAGCTGCTTTGATCAGCCAGAAGCCCCAATTTCCAAACTTTCCCTTTCTCAAAAAAGCAAAGCCAGAAATGGGCTGGCAGGAAGCAGGTGACAGCAAGGAGACACAGAGCCGCAGGTCCAGGACAGAAGGACTTGGCTCAAAGGCCCCCAAATGAAGCCACATGCAAGTAAGGGGGAGAAAAATAAGAAAAGCAAAGGGTAACTGCTGTGCATACAAAGAAAACACTGAAAAAGCATTATAGTAGCTTTCCCTGAGTGTGAAGGGTATTCTGTTGCAGGTTAATGCTGTAAAATGAGCCATCGTTTTCACATCTTCCCTCTAAAAAGGCTGTAGTTTTAAATGAACGTTATTTTGAACAGAGGTGGGAAGGTGTGGGGACAGGAGAAAGCAGGGTGATTGTATGCTGGCCTGGCTCTGGCAACTGGGGCCAAAGTCTCACGTCCTCGACCACTGCAAACCAGAGGCTGAGCAGAGACTGGGACTACCCCTCCCTGCATCTGAGGAAAGGACACAGTGTCACTCTTCACACACTCCACTGGTGCCTGGAAAGGCTCCAAACCAAGTGTGTGCCAGTCAGAAGCAAATGACCTCCAAATGGGATCAAAAGTTTCTCAATGTGCTTTTATTTTCTAAAGCAATACAGGCAAGGGCTGAAATCACATGACTTCAGAGAAAAGCAAATGCGGCATAACTTAACAAGTTTCCATGTGATCTACTTGAGCTCAAGAAAGTACCCCAAACACCATGATGTAAAGCCTTTGTTTCATGGAACCTTGGAAGGAAATGACAAGGGAGCTCTAGATGTCCTGACATGAAATGGCAGAACTCAAAAGTGGAAATGACAGGCTTCAATAAACTACCTTCTTAACCAAAGGTGAGAGGGGCAAAGAACTTCACCATGTAACCACCGTTGCCTAAAAAGGCCACAAAACCCAAACACCCAGAAGTGAAGAGGCTACTCCCATGATGACACCTCCAATAAACCAACCACATTCCTTGGTTGCCATTTTTTATCTTGCTCATCTACAAGGTTTCCAGAGGGAAAACCAAGGCCACAACACTTGGGACCTTTACATCAAAGCCACCCCTGGGTGAGCTTGCTCCATGGACCAGGTCCAACTTCAGCCAGAGGAAACACTCAGCAGAATGGGCTTTTGGTGAACATCATGCCATCCATGACGGGTCTCTGGGCCCAGGGGAAATGCACAAGGTGGCCCACAGGCCCAGACCACACAGGACTCTCAACTGGGAAGAATAGGATGACAATCCCCAGAGACCAGCCACCTGGCAGCCTGGCTCAGCCCCACTCACCTCCGCCTCTCTGACTCTCGGATTTCGCGCTCCCACTGCCTCTGGCGCTCTCGCTCCCTTTGCTCTTTGATTTTGTCAAAGGACAAGATGTCTCTCTTCTCTTTGCTTTCCGATTTGCGATCCTGACTCTTGGAACTCTGTTTACCGAAAGTGGTTTATTAACGTCAGAAAAATGATTACAACAAATGCACCGTGAAAGTTAAACACGTAGGTCCTGGCTGGGTATCTCAGTTGGTCAGAGCGTCATCCCGATAGGCCAAGGTTGTGGGTTCGATCCCTGGTCAGGGCACATACAAGCAACCAATGAATGCATAAATAAGTGGAACAAGTTGATGTTTCCCTTGCTCTCTTTAAAACCAGTAAATAAAAATCAAAAAAGTAAAAGTTAAATATGTATATTTGGATTAAATGAAGATTCTTCTGTCACACGTGGGTTACATGGAGGTCCCAGCATAGGTCACTTCACACACTGCTCACCCTACAGTCTGGCTTTTAAATGTTGTAAACAAAAGGCACTGAGGGAAGAGAAAAGATGAAATGAAACCTCAGGAAAGTATAAGCAGTTTTTCTAGTGTAGTAAAGCCATGGGGCACATGTACAATGCCACATGGTCCGTCCCTTCATTCACTGGGGGCAGCTGTCAAGCCAGCTGTTTGGACAGTTGGATAAGGGCCTGCACCTTTCATTTCTCCAGTGCTTGATCAGGGCTCAGGCAGGCAACCTTGAAATAGAACAAGCCAAGGTATTGTACTGTCAAGTGCATCCCCACTAAAGTAGAAAGGATTAACAAGCAACTTCCCTGCTGTTCTATTTCTGGAATAAGGCAGGAAACACTAACAGCCAACTCCCACTTCTAAGGCTCTCAGAAGCTGCGGCACTCAAAGTGGCCACGAATCAGTCTCCCAGGAAGCTTTCATACAACCCAGGACTCACAGCCTCCTACAGAACCACGACCTGGCTCTCCAGGAAAGGAATCTGAGAGACCACATTCTTTTCTTTTTAAGATTTACTGATTGATTGATTGATTGATAGATAGATAGATAGATAGATAGATAGAGGGGAAGAGAAGGAGAGAAACATCAATGTGTGGTTGCCTCTCACATGCACCTACTGTGGACCTGGCGTGCAACCCAGGCATGTCCCCTGACTGGGAATTGAACCAGCAACCTTCGGTTCACAGGCCAGCGTTCAATCTACTGAGCCACACCAGCCAGGGCTTGCGTGACCCCATCTTTAAAAAGTTGCTAGCTTAATTTCTTAATTAACTCACATGGGGGGGTGGGAATCAATGAAAGACAAAGCAACCTGAAAGATGGGCAATGGTCAGGACTAGATATTCTACTAAAAAAAAGTAGGGGTGGAGGACATACAGAAAGAACAGATCTGCAACCCAAAATATCACAGGACAGTCTTCACCTATGAGATGGGCAGAGTTTGAAGTGTGATCACACACACTGCAGGCTGGAGTGCGCAAGGCCAGCATGCACCCTAAGTTCCGGGGTGAGGTTGCGATCTAGTATAAAGGCCAGCATGGCACCCTGGTCCCCAAATTAGACTCCTGGGTTAACAACCTGGTCTCATCACTTACTGGCAGCCCAGCACAAGCTCCGAACCCCATCAATGCCAGCATCTTCCATAACTTTCTGAAGGGCATGCAGTAACATCTACCACAAAGAATAACACACATGTACCTTTGGACCTACAATCTCCACTGGTTAGTGGTTACCAGTCTGCCAAGAGGCAGGCACAGGCAGGTTGCACCACAGCAGTTTTTAACAGGGCAGGTATCCATCTACACGAGTGACTAAATGTCCTCGCACTGAGCGCACACACTATCCACCAAAGTCAACATCGCCTTCCTGGCTTTGATACTGTGATACAGTTACAGGAAATAAAACCACTGGGGAACCTGGGTGATAGACACGTAAGACCTCTATCCTATCTTTTATAACTTCCTGTGAATCTATAATTATTTCAAAATTAAAAATGTTTTAAAATTAGAAAGTAGAACTGTGTACCTCAGTATATAAAGCTCTACAAGACACACTACATACAAAGGTATCCAGGAGCGTGCTACAGAAACCCCGTCAGCAGCGGTGTTTCAGAGCACACAGCGTGTGCTGTGTGCTGTGCCATGAGAGGAGGTGTGAGTAGCCCACATGGAAACAAGGCTTCTGTTTTGTGTTGTGCCTTCCTGTATTATCTGAATGTCCCAACCACATGTAGATTACTTTTTTTTTTAAACCTCAGTTATCTTGGCCGTAAGCTTATAGATTTTGTATTCTTCTCTACATTTTTCTGTAGTTTTGATTTTAATGTAGCCCATAGGAAAACTGGCATCAGCAATTGCTCTTTATAGAATCCAACTATTATTTTAAACCTTAAATCTCAACAACACAAAGTGTTCTTAAATGAATCATAAAAATGTGGCCCTGGCTGGTGTGGCTCAGTGGATTGAATGCCAGCCTGTGAAAGGAAAGGTCACCGGTTTGATTCCCAGCCAGGGCACATGCCTGGGTGTGAGTGAGGCTACTGATCAATATTATCTCTTGCACATTGATGTTTCTCTCCCTTTCTTCCTCCCTTCCTATCTCTCTAAAAATAAGGAAATAAAATCTTTACTTAAAAAAAACGTGCATTCACTGAAAAAGCACCCCTCTCATTCCTGCATTAGCTAGAACCTTCTCTGGGATTCCCACAGTGCAAAGAGCGTGAGGAGAAGCCCCTGGTTTGTCCAATGGCGTGCGTGAGCTAGCAGCAGTGTGGCTTGTTCTCTGACGACATGGCAAGTCAGTTTTAGGGTGGACTCCACTTTTTCTTTTAGTTAATTTAATAGAAGACTAGCAAATCAACTAAAGAAAATGAATAAACTGTCATTAAATTAACCAAAGAGTTGAAGCTGTCTTCTGACAAAGCCTGGGTCTTGCCCTTCCTGCTCCGTGGTGAGCTATCATTGGGAATCAGTTCTCCTAAGAGATGGTATATATAGCCTGGCAAAGAATCAGAGATGGGTGAACACATTTCTGGAAAGCAAACATGGGAAAGTATTGATCTGAAATAAGTTCTAAAACCTAATTTCATGTCTGCACATATAATCTAAGAGATAAGAGTATGCCTCCTGAGGACTTCAAAGAACTCTTAATTTTTTAAAAGATTTATTGATTTTAGAGAGAGAGAAAGGAAATGAGAGAGAGAAAAACATTGATTTATTGTTCCACTTACTTACGCATTCATTAGTTGATTCTTGTGTGTGCCCTGACCAGGGATTAAACCCACTGTTGGCGTATCAGGACAACACTAACCAACTGCACAACCCGGCCAGGGCTGAACTCTTAAAATTTTAAAGACCAAACAATGTTTTCACAATGGAAACCAACGTGGTCAAAAATGACTGGATTTGAGGTGGCAGAAGCAATACTTACTCTTTCTTTTGACCTGCTTGTGGTTTTCACACTAATGACAGGCTCTCCCTTTGATTTATCCATTATAACCGTCCGTTCCATTCCTCTGCTCCCTTTAGGAAAAAACACAGCAGTCTGTGAAAACATGCTGACAACCTTACTTCCAGCAAGTAGCACATAAGCCAGCTGGGGGCTTTCACCACTCTATCAAGTGACTGATGCTAATGCTGGAGCCTCTGTGCCTCCTCCCTGTCTTCATGATGACATAAAAGCAGCACTACCAATATGGCCATACTGAGCGGGTGACAGCTGGCAGACCCAGACAGGTCTTTGCTCACCTGGAACCAAGTAGCTCCGACTTGCTCACATCTCACAACTTAAATCTGAGTGAAAGTGTGTTCTGTAACATGTGCACAAACACATCCCACCTGCAGGTTTCCTCTACCCCTCTCACCACTCAATCCTAGTGGCTCCAGGATAACCAATTTCAATTTTTACTGCTCCCACACACTCTGGAATGCTCTGCAAAACCCAGGCTCTTGTGCTCTGAATCAGACACTGCTGGCTCTGAGGGAGATCCTCCTTAACCCCCCAAGTGGGCTTCCCTTCAATGTCTTCAGCAATGAAGACTCCACACTGATTTTTCCTCTCCGTGACATGCTAAACGGGCTCTAACTGCAGAACAATCATTGATTTAGGGAAATTTGCAATATTTGAGGAACACCTAAAAGACACATTTCTCACAAGACTGCTGATAAATTACCCCAATGGATTACGATTTAACTTGTAATGCACTGCACCAAATCCCTGTACTCCAGATGGTCAAGTTTTGTTTCTGGTTTTCTCTTTCGGAAGGGGAAAGGGATGCATGCGCCTTTTTTGCTGCAAGACATTCTGTGGTGTCTCATGCAAATCTGAAGGTGCAGAGTGCAAGGGATTTTTATAAAATGACAACAGAGGTGGCAAGCTCCAAGTGCAACTGTTTCACAGGGTGCAGCCATTGTGAGGTCTTCCTTTTCTGTTTTTTAGGGGGTTTTTGTTTGTTTGTTTTTAGATCTGGCTTTAACATACACGTAGGAAAAACGGGATTAAAAACTTGCAGAACTGCACTGAATTAGTTAGAACTAGGACACTCTCCCTTCTGAAAAATCCCAGTTTTCTGCTAAAGACTCAGGAAAAACAAAAACCCAGTAAACTTAAATCACTGAGCAGAATAAATACCCCCAGATCTCTGCTGTCGTGTGTGTAGAAACTCCCTTAGCCACGGTATCACCCAAGGCTCTGTTGCTTTAATGGCTTCCTGTAAGCAGCAAAACTCAACAAGGCACCGTAAAACTCGCTGTACATACTTGGTCTAGGACACCCACCAGCCCGCCCTGACTGGCTCTTCCTCGCGAACACTTAAGACTCACCTGATTTGATGACTCTGGACCGATTTGTGGTTCCTGGTTTCAGTTCATCTTCATCTTTTTCTTCTTTTTTAATGTCTTCAGGCTTTTTCCCCTCCTTTTTGTCAATCTTCTCTTCTTTCTTAATTACGGTTCTATGTAAAAACATAGTTATTAAACTTGAGTTCCTGAGACTAACAGGAGCAGTCTGCTCATTGAGAGTGCCACACAAAACAAACCAGCTGGGCAGCAAGTGGATGGGAAGAATTATTTGAAAACTGCAGTAATAACCCCCTCTTCAGACACAGCCCCTATATTACCACTTAAGTTACCTGCTATACCTCGAAATATGTAGGATAAAACTGCACGCTCAACAGGATGTCTTCCCAAAATGCCAGATACCCTCACATAATCAAAGGAATGTGAGTAGACATGATGGAAGAATGTGAAAAACTATTTTAAATGTTTCATTTTGAAACATTTCATATGCGTGGAATATTTAGTTTTGTAGGAAATTTCTCCTTTCTCCAAACAAGTACAGTTCCCGCAGCATGAAGTGGTGAGGCACAATGCCCACCAACACTCGGCACTTGGTCATTTCTGCATATTTTAAGACATTAATAAATGGTGTTATATGCCAGAAAAAATGGCAGTTTTATTCTAAGCAGTGAAATAAATCACTGTTGCCATTTGAATTTGTCTTCCATATTTCCTAATGCTGTTTATCTCAGGCAATTAAATTCTAGTCATTAAATGCTCTCTGTGCACCAAGGTCTAGGACAGGAAAGCCAGGTCCTGCTGGGTTCTCTAACCAGCACTTGTTGCCCTCTCTCCCAGCTCCCTCTTGAACTTTCACAGCATGGAACTGTCACCTTTACATTAATACTAATTCTAAGTAAAGTTTTAATTAAAAAAATTTAAAAATGTAAGTACATACCATAATCACTGATGGTGTATATCAAAATTAACAATTTTAAGTGTTTTTAACATACTGGTTTCCCTTTAAAAAAATACAGCCCTGCCCTGGCTGGTGTAGCTCAGTGGATTGAGCGCGGGCTGCGAACCAGGCATCGCAGGTTCAATTCCCAGTCAGGGCACATGCCTAGGGTGCAGGCCATGTCTCCCAGCAACCGCACATTGATGTTTCTTTCTCTCTCTCTCCCTCTCCCTTCCCTCTCTAAAAATAAATAAATAAAATCTTAAAAAAAAAAAAAATACAGCCCTGACTGGTGTGGCTCAGTAGGGTGGGCATTATCCTGCAAACCAAAAGGTTGCCAGTTCGATTCCTGGTCAGGGCACATGCCTGGGATCTAGGCCACATCCTGTCTCTCCCCTCTCTCCTTCCCTTTCCCTCGCTCTAATAATAATAATTAAATACACACACACACATACATACATAAATGAAATACTATGCATGCAGCAAATGTCACACATGCACTTGTCCCATCCCCAAGACAAGCACCACCCTTGGTGCTGTAACTGTCAATCATCCCATGCAGCTCCACTTCTCAACCCTTCTCGGGCGCGCTCACACAGCCCTGGTGACCTTCAGGGATGCTTTACAGCACTTCTAGAAACTGACATAACGGGACGGTCCTCGATATGTGGCTCTCTAGCACTCTTCACCTCATGTTTTAAAGGTTAATCGTGTGGATATATACACAGATCTGGTTCCTCTCAACTGCTACACAACTGTCCAGTTATTTACCATTACCCTTCTGATAGGCTCAGGATCCCTTCCAGTGACTCCATGACAGCAAATAAAGCCACCACGAATCATCTCTGCTGCACCTCTTCCACCATTCTGGGGCAGTGCCTCCTCCTTCCAAGGGGAACTGAAAAATGTCATGACAGGAGACCCCTCCCTACTTGTTCTATACTCATCTGGCACCTCTTTGACACAAAGAACTTGTTGATAACACTAAGTTAAAAAGTAGTTTCTAGCCCTGGCTGGTGTAGCTCAGTGGACTGAACGCAGACCTGAGAACCAAAGGGTCGCCAGTTCAATTCCCAGTCAGAGCACACGCCTGGGTTGCAGGCCAGATCCCTAGTGGGGGCCATGTGAGAGGTATGTAGATACTGATGTTTCTCTCCTTCTTTTCTCCTTCCCTTCCCCCCTCTAAAAATAAATAAATAAATCTTTTAAAAATAGTTGTTTCTAAAAAAAAAAAACAAAAGCAAAAAATCACATGCCTAGAGGAAGAAAGGCTAGAGGGATATACACCGAAAATTGTTCCCAGTGGGATTACACCTAACTTCGGTGTGTGCTTTCTAGATAGCGATTACAGAAAAAACACTAATCAGCCAAGACAAGCCACCTTTATGGACAAGTTTCTCTATTTCACTTAGGCTGACAACAAAGCCTAGAAATTCTTAAAATGAAACAAAAGATTAATGAAGATGTTTGAAGGAAAAAAATAAGGTTAAAAACAAATTTTAAAATGCTCAACCTCCTAGGAAAGCCACTTGAAGGCAGTTTGGTTTTAAGCATCTTAAGCTCATCAAGTTCAGTGCCTTAGCACTGGGGATTAAATCCTATTCTTGCCACTTGCTAACTGAGCTGTGTGACCTCGGGTTGGCACCTGCCCTTTCTGAGCCAGTTTTCTCTTCTATTCACGCAGAACACACAGACCTCACAGTACTCTTCCAGGGACTAAGGAAACCCACTGACATGTTGGCTGATTATCATCCCTTTTTTCCATAAACATATCTCACTTTTGTGATTTGAAAAATCAATGAACGATAAACATGTCAAGACACTAAGAAAAGCGAGAACTCTAAATAGCTCCCCAAATTCTAACAATACCTACTTTTTCTAGCACTGCTAAAAGATGTGTCTCTTTCTGAGAAGTTGCTGATAAAATCACAGGTCTCACTTCTAAGTACACAAAGGCCATTTCTTACAGGCCAAATTTCCAATTTAGCCACAATAAAGACTCGCAATCGCATCATTAAAAACCTAGTCCAACGTATGAGTGTTGATGTCCACGGCCATGTTTACATAACTATGAATTTTCTTAGGTAAAAAACAAAGGAATTACTGTAAGACTAACAGAGTCTCACTAAAGGGTTCAATTTTTAGAGTATGAGTGGACCTGGAAGTAGAAATAAATTGTGTTGACAATACCAACTTTATACAGACATACAGCCTTCTGAGAATAAACCTTTATCAAGTATTAACACCAAGGTCTATCCTTCCCAAAAGATAAGCCTATGATTTTGATAGAAGTATAAATAAGCAATGTCTGCTCTGAAAGATCTGTCCCTACTTTCATTTTTTTTTTAAGATTTCATTTATTATTTTTAGAGAGAGAGGAAGGGAGAAAGAGAGGGAGAGAAACATCAGTGTGTGGTTGCCTCTTGTGCGCTCTGTACTGGGGGCCTGACTGGGATGCAAACCAGTGACCCTTTGGTTCGCAGCCCACGCTCAATCCACTGAGCTACACCAGGCAGGCCTACTTTCATCTTGATTAAAACTACAGATCACCTCCTTTATAAACATAGTATTTCAGAGCTTTGGTTCTCAAATTACTGTGCCAAGGCACCCCCAAGTTACCAGAGTGAACTCACAGGTACTCTGGGATATTTCAAGTTTTTGAGGAAAATACAGCAATACTTGACAACTGTCAGGTGCTGCACAAACTTCTAGCTTGAGGACATTCACTTCAATATCCAATCAGGCTACATTCCTTTGAATAATACTGTATCTTTGCAAAGCTGAGATGAAAAACAAGGTTCATGTAAAAATCAACCTGGACCGTGCACGAAATGATTCTAAGGTGTGAGAGACTATGCAAGGGCCCAGGATGTTAAGAATGAAAAAGAAATATTGTTCATTCATTTTGTGTGTTATTTTTTCAGCAGGCTATTAGTTCGGATGTAAACATTTATTGAGGATCACCTGAACCTATTTTTTAGTGATAAGGTTACTCCAATGAATATCTACTGAAACCTGAATACTGAAGTGGCAGCAAGACGCAAAAATCACCTGCAACATAAAGGAGAAGCCAGTGAGGCTGTCTACGCAAAGGACACGTGCTCGTTTCGTGACTGACCCTGTGGCTACCACCCGCCCTCCTCCTGGCCATCACCCCAAGAGAAAGCTTAAAAAAAAAAAAAATCACTTTACTTTTCAATTTTGATCTCCACAGAATGATGTCTGTCAACACTAGAAACTTTTTCCTTCTTCACTTCACACTCCTTCCTGTCAGACAGCTTTTTCCCAGCAGGTTCGTTTTTGGCCTAAAACATAATGCAGACAGAAACGGCTCACAGACCAGGTCTTCTTCCACGCGAACTTCGTGAGTCACAACAGGCAGGGGCTGTCTCACCTTCTCTACAGAGATCATCCTTCCATGAAGCTCAGTTCTGTGGAGGTGGCTGATACACTTCGTAGCCTCATCGGACGTCGACATGGTGACAAAGCCGTAACACCGAGCCCCAGGACTGCGGGCGTTGGTCACCACTTTAGCCCCTACAACCTTCATGGGAAACAGCACTCTTATTTTCTCATTCGAATAACCACACAATGTCAAAAATTATTAGCAGTTAAGATCATGAAAATCATTTCCACTACTTTTTACTTCTACAGAAACTATCAGTTCTTCATAGTTATCAAAGCAGTTCTAACTAAACCTGACCTATCAAAATACAATTGCTTTTGATACATCAGCTCTCATAGTGACAAAAAGCAAATAGGAAAAACTAAAATCAGTTAAACGCCACTAACCACAACGTGTTAATTAATCAAAAGCCCATCCCATTCAGATCATCTTCTCCAATTCTGCTGTATCCATGTATAGCTGAGGAAATATCTACTCAGAAATGCACCCCTACCTATGTGGACCACAGCTGAAAAGACCTCTAACATAGATATAAAGCAAACTTCCACTTCCAGCCAGAATGGAACACAAAGCATTAACCCTGAAACTACTTAAAAACAAAAAACAAACAAACAAAAAAAACAGGAGGAAGTTCAGGCAACAAGAGTTTTCAGACCCCAGACATTAGGCTACACAGGATGGTGATACTTGCAAAAGTGGAAACACATGAGATGGATGTATGGTTGTCCTGCCTTACTGCCTAGAAGGTTCCAGGCATGGGCAGGGAGGAGGAACTGAGGGGCTGGTATCCCTGAAGTGAGGAGATCAAAGCAGTGAGCAACCATAGTACCACAGAGAGAGCCATGCAAAGGCGGCTGCAGAAAGCTGCAGAGCGTGTGTGCATGAGGAAACCGTCACGGCTAGGGAGAGGACTGCCTGCAGTAACAGAGGGAACAATCCCTGGGCTCACCCAGGGTTGCAAAAGGCCCACTTCACCCAGAGTCAACCCAATGGTTGGGTGGGAAAGCCTGTAATTCACTGGCATCAGGCAGACTACTCAGAAGGGTGTTGCCTCAAGAAAGGATGAAGAGAGCCCTGAGCTCTGGCCTGATTAACAAAGCTCAACAGCCAGCCTCAGAAGGAGCCAGAAACTGAACTGTGCCCCAGCAAAAGCTCAAGGAAATGTGTAGGGACGCAAGAATAACTAGTTGTCAACAAGGTAAAAGTCACAATGCCTGATATCCAATAAAAAACCACTGGGTTAGCCAAGAAGCAAAAAAGTCTGACTCTAATGAAGGAAACAAACTAACCAATAGAATCAGACTCAAATGACACAATGACAGAATTAGTGGTCATGGATACTGAGCAGTTGTTTTATATATCCTAAATATTCAAGGAGGCAGAGAAATGACTGAGCATGTTAAGTAGACACATGAACGCTATTCAAAAATACCCAAACCAAGCTTCTGAGATGAAAAATACATTAGATGGGATTAACAACAGACATTACAGAAGATTACAGAACTTGAAGACATGGTGAGAGAATCTATTCAAAATAAAACAGAGAAAAAAGACCAACACCACCAAAGGAATCAGAGCAATATATAGAGTCCTCGAAGGCAAGAAATGCAGGGAAAAAAATTAGTAAACAAAATCAACACACATCATCAGCAAAGTGCTCCAAACCACTGATAAACAGAAAATCTTAAAGGAGCTAGAGGAAGAAAAGCCATGTGTGCTAAGATGAAAAGCTCAGCCAACTGGTCGGGAACAATGTGAGCCAGGAAGCGGTGGAGCTGGCTTTGTTATCTGGAAGAAAATCAACCAACCTGGAATTCCACACCCACTCCAAACATCTTGCAAAATGAAGGCCAAAGGATGACTTGCAGACACAAAAATTCCTCATCGGCAACCCTGCCCTACAAGAATGTTCAAGAATGATACCAGTGGTAACTTGGATAAAAACAAAAAGGACTAAAGAGCACCCAAAATTGTGAATATGTAAGAAATTAAAAACTCACATTTTTTGTTTGTAAATCTCCTTAAAGGTAACTGTTAAAAACCCCAAAAACAAGCCAGTAATATACTGTATGGTTTACTGAACAGAAAATGTATGATGATAACATCACAAAGGCTGGGAGGGGGCAGAGGTAGCGTACTGTTGTAAGGGATGGTGTAATATCACTGGCAGACAGATTACGGTAAGTTAAGACATGTACTGTAATTCCTAAAAGCAACCCCTGAAAAAAAAAGTTGCACCTCAACCAAAGGGACAAAGAAAAAAATCAAATGAGAAATCAAAATACATTGAGACAAGTGAAAATGGACAGTCAATATATAAAAACCTATGGGATGAAGCAAAAACCATTTGAAGAGGGACACTCATAGCAACAGATGCCTACACTAAGAAACAAGAAAAATCTCAAAAAAACAATCCCCCCCCCAAAAACCCCTAATTTTATACAAGGAACTAGAAGATAATTATACTAGTTATATATAGTCATAAGTAATAAACCACAGACCATAAAATATACCCAATACAAAAGGCAGCAAAGAAAGAGGAACAAGTGATTCAGAAAGAAACAGGAGAGAAACAGAGCCGGAGCGTGGACGTACACCCGCTGCAAGAACGTCTGCACCAAATGCTGGCGTTCCGTAGGACACCTGAGGTGAGAGTAGGGCCAGCTCCTCTGGAAGTGCACAGGGCCCCTGAGAAATAGGGGCCCTGGGTGCTGGCTCTGACCACCTCTGACCGTGGGTCAGCCTGAACAAGTCATCTCTTCTTTTTTGACCTGTGCTCCCCCCACTGGGACAAGATCCAGGGAACAGTCCATGCTCTCTGGTTCCCTGCAGACCCTGCTTTTGCATTTCTGCTCCCGCCCCGCCCCCAACCCAGGGATGGAAGAGTTCTGCTCTGCCTAAGAAGAAAGCCCCGGAGCACCCCATGCAGGGCCAAAAGTGACAGAAGGCTCTGCTGATGACAAAGGTGTTAGTTCTCAAAGCAGAGATGAAGCTTCACATTTTTACCTCTCCTTAAGGGCAGAGGGCTGAGTCAACTATGTTGTTCGACCTTTCTGTCAAAGTAATTATCCTTGCCGGGCATCACTGCCAATGACAGTTAAACCCAAATGAGGGCAGAGACCATGAGAAGCTCAAATATCCCTGTCCACCCGGTTCCTCTTGCCCTCTGCCCTGAAGCTCTTCGGGGCAGCCTTCGATGAGCTCAGCCGTATTACAAAGCCCTGCCCCACCGCAGGGCCTTCCTCTATCAGAGCTGCACTCCACAAGCACGCCAAACTCCAATCGCTCAGGCCTTGCCCTAAGTATCTTTCTCAGGGAACCCGCCTCCCAAATCTAAATTAGATCTCCCTGCCATACACGACATGCTGTAATTCTCCTTAACATACTTACTGCATGTGTTATATTGAATATGTTTTATAAATGATTTTCCCACCAGCCTGTACGATCTATGATGACAGCAACTTTTTTCTGTTTGCTTAGGCTTTATAATCAGTGCCTGAGTCCAAAAGGAGGTCAAATAAATAAGTAGGTAAAGCCCTGGCTGGTGTAGCTCAGTGGATTGAGCGCGGGCTGCGAACCAAAGTATCACAGGTTCAATTCCCAGTCAGGGCACATGCCTGGGTTGCAGGCCACAGCCCCCAGCAACCGCATATTGCGTGTCTCTGTGTCTCTCTCTCTCCCCCCTCCCTTCCCTCTCTAAAAATAAATAAATAAAATCTTAAATAAATAAATGGGTAGATTACGCCTTAATAGTTTTCCAAGGCTTTCTGAGTGCTTCTCCTGGATCATGTCTGCTTAAGTCACTACAGCATTCACCAATACCCAACTGGGTGACGCAGGTCTGAGCAAAGGTATGACCAGAGCAGGTCAGAATGAGCTAGCCACGGAAACTCTGTCTGGAATCCCTACAATTTCTTAACACCTCCAGGCACCAACCCCTACCTCTCCCTCAGAGGGCCACCTCCCACAGGCACCCAGGAGACCAGGGCTATCCTTATGGCTTATAAGAAGACTGCTTTATCACCTAACCCTAAAATAACAGAATCATTTTCAAAAGTCCCTCAAGTTCCTTGGAAAGCTTCTAGAACGTATTATTTTCCTCCTGCCCCCATAAGCAGCATATCAGGTGACTTATTTCTAAACCACTGTCACATCCCAGTCTCAAATTATATACTCAAGATGCTATAAGACATAAAAGTCAACACTTCACTTACTGTTAAGAAGAAAAAAAAGTCAGCATGCCAGCTTTAAGTTTTGCATAGACCAAAATATAGCACCTTCTTGAAGAGAAGTCAGAACCACAAGGACGTTCAGACTGCAGCTATTTACACATTTTCTACATAATCCTCTACACCATGATGCTCTGTTCTGCCTGCTATCCACTCTCAACCAGAAAAAAAAGGCACCCAACCCAAAACCAGGTGGGTTTTTCCCCCTTGAAGATACCCCCTCTTGCATTTTGTTAAACCATGAATGACCAGCAGATCAGCAAAACCTCGTGTATTTTTTAATGCCAAATTGAGGTGAAGCAGCAAGACATAAGAGAGAGCATACCTTCCCATACTTGCTGAAAAGGTTCTTCAGATCTGTCGCTCTCGTTGTGGAAGAAAGCCCGCTGACCCACAGATTCCTGCCAGAACTGCTGCTGATTCGACCTGGAGCAGGAAGGACAAGATTATGCTTTGCCCCCAGGCATAAAAGGAAGCACAACCACTTCTAAGATGTGGCCCTCTCTCAAACACTAACTACATCCTATTTCAACTCTTCTGATTCAAGAATTTAATTACTGTCAATACCAAGGACAGAAGATAAAAAATCTGGATGGCAGAAATAGTTTTCTTACTTGAGGAATAAGCCCATCTAGGTCAGTTACAAACTGAAATGTCTTCCAATGAAGATCACAACCAAGACACCAATTTCTAAAACTCTTGTTGTATTATTCAATGGAGAATGGGATTGTAACACGATTCAGTGTAACAGAATTTTTACTATACCATAGATGACAACCACGAGAGACACAAAACACAGCTCACCAACATTTAAAACTCATCTCTCGAGATACAATTACATGATTTATTCTAGCAATCCACAGTGAAACAAAGTAATGAATCCAGAACATGGCAACTTTCAGGCTCCTCCCTCCCAAGCTAAGGGATCCACAGGCGGCTCCCCACCATGTAGGTTAAATCATACCTTTTTCATCTTTAATGACTGGCTTTATATCTTTTTCTTCCTTAAAAGAACTAGAAATAAAAGTTAATGTTAATCACACAGGAAAAAAATAAAAGAGAACTAAATTAAAAGTAAAATGTGCTAAAACTGAATACCTACCAGGAAAATTAGTCTGAAATAAAATTTTAAGACACCTTTGCAAGCTTATATTGAGTATCTGCCCCCCAAAATACAATGTCAGATTCTTAAGTCAATCGATTTAACTGAAGAGAACACTTAGCAATTAAAAGCACAACCATAGTAGGTTGGGAAAAAGAAATCAAATCAGCCATTAAAAATACAAAGAGAAATCAAACATTCTTTAGAAATAAATTACAATTTCGTCAGTCTGGCTGGCCAATTGCAGAAAAAAAACAGCTTATGTGTGTCATTAAACGACCAATGAAAAGGAGATAGCGTCTGGTCTAAAACTGAGAAAAAACAAACCTCATTTTCTGATCAGCGCCCTCACTGGCTGAGGACTCTTTAGGAGCCGGAGGGACTTCATTACAAGCTTCAAAAGCAAACTTCTT
>PVIA01007122.1:0-87647 GCA_004024845.1 Tonatia bakeri | reverse complement strand
ATATTTTCTAAATATACAGAAAGTATATTAATTTCTTTAGAAAAATTTAATAAATATTTTCAAATATTAGACTTTATTACTGGGTATATTTGATGTATTTTTCAATGTATTGATTAATATTTTTAAAATATATTGTCTACAACTATAAAAACAAAATATTATAGCACTAATATAGGCCAATAATAACACATTTTATATTTGGACTTGTGGATGACTATACTTTCTTAAAGAAATACAATGAGCAAATAAAATCTATTGTCCAAATGCTAAACTTTTGATTTCTTGTTATCTTCTTTTATGATGTACTTTTAGCTTTCTTTTTCATTTGTCTGTACATCTTCTGAATTTTTTAATTTTTAAGTCTATCAATTTTAGTTGACTCAATTAGGCTAGTAAAGTTTGTATTATAACAGGATCCTGGTACATACTCACCATTGCAGCTAATTTACAATTAGCAGCAATTGATAATACTGGTTTTGGTCACTTGCTTATAAATGGCAGTAAGGGGAAGCTACGTACATAGAGAGTCTTTGACCTTCTTTGTCATTCATATCAAAAGTAATTACTTCTTTACCATCTCCTTTTTTGTTTTTGGTCCCCAAAAGCCAGTCTAATTAATGAGCTGATTCCAATATCTTTAATATTTTAGACACAGTTATTATGAAATCCATGCATCTTATGCCAGAATATAGAGTCTAATTTGCTTAATCTCCTTTCAATATTTCTCTTAGATTACTATTAAAAAATTTAGATCTAGAGCCACTCTAAAGACATCCCCAAAGCTTTATTTTTTCTTTATTTCTGTTTATAACTCTGGCAGGTTACTTCATACACACACACACACACATGTATGTATATATGTACATGTATATATGTATGTATATATATGTATGTAGTATGTATGTGTGTGTGTATATATATATATACATATTATATATATAGTTCCCATTTTCTTTTGGTTTTTTTCGTTAGGGCCAGAGATTCTTTGGTTGTAGAGCTAAGTATTTCTGTAATTAGAATGTCTCCTTTAGCCAATTTATCACCTTCCTACGTCCTACCTTCTTTAGATTAATTGGGCAGATCACATGGTTTTAAAATGGTGGACAGTGTCTTCAAGCCTTTAAAAGCCTCATTTGCTTTATTATTTTTTGTAACAGGATGGCTATGTTGCCTCAGCAGAGACCACTGGTCTAAAAATGAAGTGTGAGTGAGTGAATGGATGCAAACCCATTTTCATTCCTGCTGCATCAACCAAGTTGAATGTTCTGCTAGTGATCATACCAACTGTAAGTACTTATCAATTTATTAAAAATTAACCAATGGGGAAGTTATATAAACCATTATTTGATATTACTTGCAAGTGTAAGAAATCTTGGTCAATGTGTCCAATGTAATCCTTAGTAACAAGGATTTGAAGTTATGCAAACTGAACTTAAAATCCTATATATGACAATTACCTCAAGGTGTTGTAAAAGTACAGGGTCTGACACAAATAAGACCCTTTTTGTTACAAAATATTTTATTTCAAGATCATAAGCATGAAATTCTGTAACATAACAATATCACACTCAAGCATACCATATGACATTTTCAGTGAAATATTTAAATTAAAACTATGAATTATTATATCCATATTATTACCCTACCGACCACACTCAAGCAGGCGTTACTTCTGTGGGCCTTATACTTAACCTCGCTAAGCTTCAGTTTTTCCAGCTGTACTTGGCAGTAATAACATCCACTAGATTAAAATCCATGTACAGACAGATGCAGGGTGGGCAACAGAGAGAGAAGACTTCTTGTGTTTCGTAGACCCCCGACCCTGCTTTCCTTCTTGAGAATCAGCTGAATACTTGCCCTTTGATTTTTTAAAGATGTCTTAACCACAACAGCAACAGTAATAACAATAACAAGCACTAAACCTGTGACACAGTACTAAACCTGTGAGCTCTGTTCTAAATATTTTTAAAAACAAGTTGTTTAATGGTCATAATAACCTCATAGAGTGGGTGATATCATTATTTACATCAGTGATGATGATGATGAAGGTGACGATGGTGAAGATTTTTATTATTAAAATTGAGTCATCTATTCTATGGTGGTGGTAATGTGTGTCAATATGAAAGATATTCTGAATTGCTTGTCAGAAAGTTTTTATTATGGACATTTAAAGTCAAATACAGCAGTAAACTAAGTACTACTGTACAACAAAATGCTAAAAAAAGACACAGACATAAAATAACTAAAAAAGCTGTATTCAGATATGATCACATGTAAAAACTAACATAAGACTGAATACTTTATGGAAAATGTCAACATGTAGTCAGTATAAAAATGGAATCAACAAGGCTTTACATTTAAAATTGTTTTCAACAAGCTTTTAAACTTTTGCTTAGCTTTTATTTCTGCTGTATGTTTTTCTTTAAATTAATGCAGAAATTCTTATATTTAGGGAGAAATGTACTTTAAATTGTTGCCCTAAATGTGACAACACATTTGCAAGTTATTAATGTGCTTATTAGAGAAAAATTCTGTATTGCCTTTCAAAATCTCAGTACTTTTTCCTTGTTAAGAATATCTTCAACTTTTTGCCTTAAGCATTGTTTTTCTGGGTGATATAATCTCAAAGAGTATTGATAATGAATAATTTTAACAGAGAGTATAAAAATACCTTTCTAAAGGATACACTCCAAAAGAAATAACAGACAATATTTCTGCTCAGCTTCCTTCTTTCTTTCTTTAAGATCAAGCTTGTAAATCTCACTTTGCCTTTGCTCCTCTCCAATTATGGTTATGTAGAGTTTTTGGCCAATGCAGTCTGTGTTCCAGGTAGACTGCCAGCTAAAAGATGCAAAAAATTAACATATGCATGCACACATACACACTATAAAGTTTGAGGTATCTGGGAGATAATGATTTAGAATGACTTTTTTTCTTTGTTTTATTCTCATTTTCTTTCAAAATACTGGCTTATTAAAATTTCTGGGGATATGAAAGTTGTTTATTTACAGGTATATCAAAATATAAAACACAAATTATTACACAATGGAATTTCAAATATTGCATAATCAGGCCAAGGTAAATATCCTTTATGGAGCTGAGAAAGAATAAACAAAATATACTATATTTATAAATTAAAGTGTATTTTTTAAAGCTTTTATTTATTTAGACAGAGGGGAAAAGAGGGAGAAAGAGAGAGAAACACCAATATGTGGTTGCCTCTCAAGTGTCCCCCACTGGTGACCTGGCCCAAAACCCAGGCAGGTGCCCTGATTGGGAATCGAACAAGTGACCCTTTGGTTTGCAGGCCAGTGCTCAATCCACAGAACCACACCAGCCATGGCTAAAGTGTATTTTTATTCAAATACAATATTATAGTCATTTCTTATCAAACATCAATGAGATTTATTCCCTCTACCTTCACTATTCTATTTTCTTTTTATCAGCTAGATTTATTTTTATTATAATTTTTATCTATATGTCTATCTATCTACCTATCTAATATTTTCTTCTAATGGTACCCTTTCTATCTGATAGAAGATGCAAGAAAACTTTAAAGTCTTTAAATAATTCTTACAAAATTAGAGCATACTAGATGAACAATTAGAAAAAATTTAGACTGTCTTGACAAAGACCTAAGTTATTATTTTAATTAACTTGACATACTTTTCATATATATAATATTCAACCACCATTTCAATATTTATGTCTTTCTGCATGTTTTGTAATACTTCTGGGACTTTTGGGAAAAAATGAATTTTAATGGGAGTCAGAGTCAAGCCGTTAAATAGCTCTACCAATGAAACTTAGGTCTGGGTAGATATCTTCAAACGATCTCACTTCTTCAAGCATTATCAGTTAAAGGGGTGACAGGCAAGACATTAGCAGTGTTATGAAACAAAAGTGAGGTTCAGCTGCCCACTGCCCCTACCACAGGCAAATTCTGAAGACACAGATTGGTGGGGAAGAAAGAGGTCTTTATTAACAGGTTGCACAATTTGGGAGGATGGGGAACTCCTTGGTTCCAGGCTCATCACTTTCAGAAAACCCAGACAAAAATCAGCTGTCCCCAGAACTAGAAATGGTGCCTAGCATTTCCACTCCACCCTTATCTGTCCTTTGGAGCCTGAGGCTACTAAGCAAATGACTCTCCAACCTCAGGCTCTCTCCAGGGTTCTTTCTTTTCAAATGTAAAACTTTCACAAACTTCTACAACCTTCACAACCTTTTACACACCTTCAGTGGCCTTGACCTTTTAACAAAGGAAAGGACCAAACTTTTATTCTGTATCAGGCAGCTGAAAGTCCCTAGATTTGCAAACATATTCCATAATTTCTTGAAACACAGGACCTGAAAAAAATCTTGTTGTGCAATGACCTGAGTGCCTGGACATATGGAATCTCACCCCACTTCTCCGTTCACAATACAGTTTCAACTTCATGATGGCATAGTAATTTATGGGACCATTTATGGGTCATTTTTCTCCATAGTCCAAAATATTCATAGGCCATACAGTGGTACTATAGAAAGCCAATCCCTTCTTAAACATTGGGTAATGGCTGGAAATGGCCCAGTCTGCTGCAGTTCAGCCCAGTGGGCTCACTCCAGTAGCCAAAACAAGTGCAGCCTTGTCCCCTGGCCTCACTTTCAATTGGGGACTGGAAGAAGGGAGGAGGGATTTTCCTTTGGTCATTCACTCTCACTAGTCTCACACATGCTCAGTGCAATAACTTCCTTCTGCACCGTGTCTTTCTTGGGCTTGGGGGAGCTGTCATCATACACCACACTAGCAGCATGGCTTCACCTGCACTGTCTTGGCCATTTCCTGTGGTCCCTTGCTCACTCAGGGCACCACACCAGTATCAGCAGGACAAATAATATTGACATTTTAAAAAGTATTCAGGTAGAGTAGGGAATCTATATTTGGCCAGAGACATTTATCTAATAAAGTGTCAATAATATCAAATTTTTATTGGTTGGAGGAGGGGAAGGTGAACCAGACTTCATGGCTACTGCAATGTTGTCAAATAAACCCAATCCAGAATTTGTGCCACAAAGGATCTATGTAACTCACCTTTTTCTACACCTCTTCCTCTTTGTGAAATATAAAACATCATGAATACTCAGTATTTACTGATCTAGCCAAATATATAGTAACCAAATGTTTACTTCTTTTTACATTTGCTCCTTTGACAAAGAAAGCCAATAGGTCAAATTACATAGTTAACTCCATCGTGTCCCTTGAAAGGGTGCTAATGTTAGAGCTTAAGTTTAAGGAGAAAAAATGCAATGGGTAGAAAAATTCTGTGAATATACTCCATGAGTATTTGAACCACTGTTTGAATAATCTCACAGAAAATAGTTCCAATTCATATGGACATCTGCAGACAAAACACATAGAAATCTAGTTACCCAGAGCTATAAGAGGGAGCTTCACTGAGGATAAAGTTTAAAGTAAAGTTGAAAAAGATACTCCAAACATGAGTAAAATTTGTACATGCATAAACCTAAACCCAGTAGAACTGAGTAATGAGGGCTAATTACTTGTGTATTTGTAGTTTTGAGTCACTCCACTGGAATTTTCTCAGTGTGTACATTTGATGATATTTTTTTGTAATAGGTGATTGATTCTTCTATGCTGAAAAATGCACTATACAAAGGGTATATTTAAAGTAACACAGAAGAAATTTCAGTTCCTGAGTAGTGATAATGGAGAATTATTCAAACAACAATTAAGTATTCAGGGACCTTCTTGTTTGCAGAACTGCCTTAGGCCATATTTAGTTATAGAGGCTCTGGTCGCAAATCAATAAAGAGCAATGCCCCATTTATTCTACACTGCTGGGTAATGAGGTATTCCAGCAAAAAGAATTTTCCAAGTGAAGTTTACCCCTCAAAAATTTTTATTAAAGTCACTTTCTAGGCTTGTAGTCTTCTACCTGCACTTAGATCTCTGATACTCAGATTCTCATCTGCAAGTTTAAAAAGTCCATTTCTAACTCCAAAGTAACCTTTGTAAATAGTATGAAATTTACTTTTCTTTAAACATAGTACATGGCCTCTAGAGAATATTCAAAGAATTCTCAACTTTAAATCTAGATAACACTCACACACAAAGAAAGAAGTTCCTATATTTTCTTACTGACATTTTTTTAAAGAGAATACTAGCATCAGCTGCCTGACCCTTGAGCTCTGTTTGGAGCTATTTTTAGAGACCATCTCTCTGTGTGAACCTAGAAATGCAAAGCTGGAGACTCTCTGGTTTTCTTAGTCCCACCTCCTCATTTCAGGATGAGGAAACTGAGCACGGGAGAGGTAAAGGTCTTGCCTACCCATCTCATGTCAGTGTCATTACTACATCTTACATTAAGGGTTAGAAAGTCATAGCCTGAAGGCCAAATTGTCTTTCTGCTGTTTTTGCATATAAAGTTTTATTGGAACATAGGTGTGTCCATTAGTTTACATATTATTAACAGCTGTTTTTATGCTTTAGCTGCAGAGCTGATTAGTTGTGACAGAGATTAGAGACAGACATCTGGTCCCCAAGGTCTAGAGTGCATACTGTGTGTGCCTTTATAGGAAATGCTTGCTGACTCTTGCCTTAAATCAGCCAGTTTCATACAATATTTTTTCCTGTTTTACATAGTAAACATTATTTGTTTGCTGAGTTCACCTCATGCATAGGTGCAAATAACATACAGGAACCTAGGGGCCCTGATAAGAAGACCTGTGTGTTGGCACTTTATCTAAACATCTGCTTTTCTAGCACAAAAATCTGAAGGCCATACTACTTTAAACCACACTACTTTCAGACCACGCTGCTTTTAAACTATACTGTGTCACATTGTTCCGCTCCAAATGCATGGGGTGAGAGGATATAGAAAAAGCACATCTCCCTTTAATTTTCTTCCTACAGTACATGTTTGGATCCACTGGAGGAAGAAAACATACCTTTTGCTATTGCACATTATTAAAACAAGTAGAAATTTGGTAATTATTTTTGTTGTATGTTTTTGAGGGTTAATATTAATCTTACCTTCTTTAGAATTGAAAACTCATATGAATTTACTTATGACTAGGTTAAGAGATGTCTTACTCAGTATGTAAGTACCCTTCTCTCCCTACCTCACGGCACAAGGCATCTATTATAAAACCTGGGGAATGAGAAAATTCCTGCCAAAATTCAAAATACTTCAGACAAGATTTCTCATGCACAAAATACTGCATTTAATTGGTTCTTAACTAAATTAATTAAGCTGGTATGACTCACTCTCCAGTCACAACTCAACTTGAAAAGCACAAAGGAACATGGCTGGGATAACAAAAGCTAAGAGCCCTGAATTACTCCTGATTTTCATATTAACAAGGGAGTTCAGCCTAGAAAGAAAAGGTTAATTTGTTTTTTAATGGGCTTTTGAAAGACATGATCAGGTCTAGTGTGATAATTTATGGTTAATCATATGTTTAGAGGCAAAAGGGATTAATCTTTGAATATTAGAGTCATTTTCATGTAACATAAAACAAAGTTTTCCTCATAGTAACTTTAAAAGTCAGGTCAGACTTCCTGTTTGAACAAAGGTGGCAAATTGGCAAGAAAATAGAAATCCTGTCTGAGCAGCAGCATAGGAAGGACAGAATGACAGAAGCACTCCGTGAACAAAACTCATTCACAATCTAACTCCTTCTCCTTGTTGCCATATTTTATGACTAAGTGTTATTTCCACTGCAAAGCTGTGGTCTGGAATTTCACAAGTCAAGGAGAAAATAGTCATTCTCAGTCCCTTCGATCAGTCATTCCCCTCAAAAATGTAACTCCTGGAGCAGAACTTTGCTAAATTCGACCACAGTTATTCTACCGCATTGGAATCTGGCAAAGAGCACCCACAAAGAGAGATACCAGGATGGAAAAACAGCATATAACAATAAAAGTCTGCAACCCATGTTGAGGTCTATTATGGGCTAACTTGTGTTTTCACCCCCCCCTCAAAAAAAAAAAAAAAAGACGTATTAAAATCCTAACTCCCAGGACCTCATAATGTGACCTTATTTTGAAGAAGATTTTACAGAAATAAAGTTAATCTTAAAATGAGGTCATTTGGGAATGTTCTAATCCAATATCTTTAAGAAAGAGACAGGAGAGATGAAATGGAGACACACAGCAGGAAGGCAGCCATGTGACTGGAGTGAGGCATCTGTAAGCCAAGAAATTTAAAGAATTGCTGGGCAATGTCAGAAGCTAGAAAAGGCATGGAAGGAGTCTCTCCTAGAGCCATGAGAGAGTGTGGCCCTGCTGACACCTTTATTCCAGGCTTCTAGTTTCCAGAGCTGTGAGGCGATGACTGCTGTGGCCAGAGCCACTCAGGTTTTGGTGCTTTGTTATGGCAGCCCTAGGAAACTAATACAGGACATTCGGCAAACGTTTCCTTTCATGGCCTGGTGAAGGTATATCAGGAGAAGACAAAGACATATAGTAATAAGCATTGTTACATTACATGAGCTACTCACGTTTTGGAATTAAAAATCAGTCTCAGGCACCTGGAGCAGCGGTACAATTGTAGAGATGGGAGAACATCCCATGTCACAATCCTCTCACCTTGACCAGACTTGATGAAAGCTAACACCTGTGGTGGTGTTTCTGTCATACAGACATGCATTTGTTATAAGTAGACGGATATTTCAAAGCTCAGCTATAATGCTGTGCTTTCTCCCTTGTAAATGATAGTTCTCAACAAGGTCGGCACATGCACAGAGCTAGTGTAAGATTCTAATCCTAAAAGCTCCAAGTCAAGATCTTCCAGATACAGGGTGTATCTCAGAGAAACAATAGTAAGGTACATTATTTATTGTTGATAGGGACTTTGTAGATGTGAAAGGATCTTTACATTTACCCTGTCCAACCACTTGCTCAATGCTGCAGAGATTTTTTGTGTAGTGAAAATGTAGTGCTGCTGGAACCCCTGGACGGCACCTGCACACTTGGCTCCCTCTGCGACCTGAGGTTGACTGACCTCCTAGGTCTTACCCTCTCACATTTCTGGGCTCCACTTCATGCCCTGACCTGGTTTAGACTGCACACTCTTTGTTTCATAAAACTTGTTTCCTTTTCTATAATTGTGTATGAGACTTCAACCAAACCAAATGATGTGAATAATAAATAGTAGCCAAAGCCTTTTTTGCTTTAGCTACTGTGGTTCTGATCACATTCTGATCATTCTGATCACATACCAGCTTCAAGTTACCTGCAACACCATAAGATGAAAAACAAATTGTTTATCCTCAGTGTCAAACCAATCCCTGATCTGTCACAAAGTTGCTGATTTTCTCTTCCTTCATTTCACTTCTTAAAAAATGCGCTAAAAATCCCAGTTTTCTTAGTTGCAAACTGATCTTTGCATCCTTTCATTGTCATGTTTTTATTCCTGAAAACTTCTCACCTTCTCTCTTTGGGTCTGAATACTCACTGATTAAATGATAACTTAGTCCATTGCGGTAATAAAGGAAAGAGCACATATTTCTTCCTAGTGGTACTGCTAACTAACTTCACAAGCCCTTCCATGGCCTGAGGCGGAACCTGTGTTAATTGAGTTTGTACACAGGACCCAGCTAAATGTCTGCTATAACTCTAGATCCTAACCTAGAGGAAAGAATTTATAAGGGATATTTCTGACAAAATTGATAGCTCACTTCAAGCAAGGGAGAAGCTTTGGAGAGTACTTGAAGTAGAGATGAAGGGGACACTAACATGTTAGAATCCTCTAAATCAGAGATGTTGAACTCATCTTCACCAGGGGCCACATCAGTCTAGAGGTTGCCTTTGAAGGGCCAAATGTAATTTCAACTCCTTAACAGTTAAGGAGTAGTTACATTTATACAGACTTAAAATTATTTTGGCCCTTTAAAGGCAACCACAAGGCTGATGTGGCCCCCAGTGAAAATAAGTTTGACACCCCTGCTCTAAATCAACCCTGAATATCAACAGGATAAAAAATAAAACAGCGTGAACCCCTCTGTATCTATTTTTTAATAGTAGATATATAGTTATATTTAGGTATACATATTTTTAATATTTGGATGCATGTAAGAGATATTATTACAAAAATATTCACATATACAAATATATAAATTCATAGTTTTCAAGGCACCCTAGCAAAGTAAGTTTACCCATTCCTTTCATCTAATCTGGAAACTGTTAGGTGGAAAAACTGTGGCTCCTAGACAGTAATAACCTTCCCAAAGTCACACAGAGCCACAAATGAGTTGAATCAAGATTCAAATACAGGACATCTTCTGAATTAATCATCATTCATTTACCATCTACTCTGTATTAGACTTATGCTGGAAGTAAGCCTAAGAATTCTCTTTTCTTTTGCACTTTGGATTTGAAGCATATAATCTAAATAGAATAAAATAGAAAGATAATAATTTTCAAAGTCATTGTTGAATTGCTAGTTCTTTCAAAACAATCTAATAAATTTTTTGGTTTAGGCATTAGAATTGTTTGAAGCTCAATATATGCAACTCAAATGACATTAAGTAGTGTTTGACTGATGCTGGAACTAGTGTATTTATTTGAAATGTGAAATTATAGTAACTTCTTTAAATTAACTTTCTTATCTTGAGGTATCACTAAAAATAAACAACATTACTCTTAAAATGCATTTAACTTAGGAAACATATGTGTATTTATCTAGTAGAATTTTAGACTTAAAACTGGATTTTATAACCAAAGCAAAGCACCCTGTACTGTTTTATTTAAACAGTGTCAATAACTGACAACCAAGATGTCAGATCAATAACTTTTTTTATCCTCTATGTTTATTTGCTATGATCCAAATAAAAGGCATGGGTACAAAATTTCTTAAGGTAAAATAAAGTGCTCTGCTTGTTAAAATCTAACTGGATATAGTGAGGCATTCAGTTAGTTGGCTTTGTAAGTTGCCTTAATCAGGGACTGGAGAAAAAAATGTCAGCTCCACGCAACTCAGAATTCTGTTACAACTAAGACAGCTTTCCTTGCTACTTTGTGTTCAGTGTCCTGCTTTTCCAGCTTTACACAAACTCTCTGTCCAACAGAAATCCAAGAGCTTTTAGAAATTTTTCAGTTTTAACAGTACATATTTACTTTTATTAGTCAATCCCTTCTTTCCAAATTCTAGTTTACTCACTAAGCTGTTGGTTTTTAAATTCTGTAGTATTCTGGCTCCATAAACCCATGGTTTGTGAAAGCCTTCTGTATCACACTACAATCTAGGTATGTGGCTTTGAAATTTCCAGGCTCTCTGGAACTCCAAATAGTGACAAGCCAGGCTGGCTGAGAGCTCAGGCCAGGCCTTGATGGGAAGTTACACCCTCACAAAATCACCATGATCCAGCTTCACTAGTTCAGATGCTCACTTTTGTCAGTATATCTGGGTATGATTAATTTCTGATTCTCAGTGATCATACTTAAAAGAGATTGCTTTATAAGCCATAATGCTAATAATTTACAACTGGGTAGGAGAACTTGGCACCGGCATGCTCCGGCACCCTCCAAGTCAGTAGGTTTATACAGATAAATAATTAAAGATCAGGAGGTTGCCTGGTGACTACTGTATTATAAAAAAGGAGTACACTACTTTAAAAGGGTTTTTATATACTAACTGAAAATGTCTTGGGCTCCAGAGAAAGTTTGGGTTAAATGGAAGAGATCAAACATTAACAATACAGTCTTCCCTTTAGAAAGCCAAGGCAACTAACAAAGCTCTAACTCATTATAATGCACTTCAATACTCCACCCTTTTATTGCATTTAGCAGTATATTCTTCCTTTGTCTTTCAAAACACATACAAGATTTTTTTGTCAGTTAGATTTTTAAAGTTCCAGTAGGAAACCTCATTAGTTTTGTAAAGAGATTTTGTTGAAATTCTAACATGAATTTCTTTTGGAGTTTGGACTTTCATTCTTTATAGTCTATTCTTGTCTGGGTAAATTTCAATATTCTAAAGAATAACTAACTTTATTTTAGGTCCCTTTCTTAAAGTATTATATCACAGTGATTGTTTCTGGACATCTGAGTTACCTGTCATTAACAGCAGGAAAAATTAAATGCTTCAGTAAACCTTCAGAGACTGCTCACGTGTGGACATGGAATTCTGTAGTAGCTCTATTCCTAGGGTTCAGTCAAAGGGATTGATAACATCACAGGGTAAATCAGCCTTTTGAAGCATGAACTAAATATTCTAAAATATGACAGTACACATTACTATAAAAAATCAGAAAATTTAAGTTTTCTCAAGGATATAGAATCTGGTTATTCTTCTAATCTTCTTAGCTTTTTAGTTCTCATAATTGAAACTAGTTTTCACTATTAGACTTGTTTTATTTTCATTTATATTATAGGAAAACAGAACATATCAAACAACTCTATCTCTCAAAGTTATATTGATTCTTCATAAATGTAGATGGGTCCCAAAAGGGGTATATTTTGCCAGTTTTGCCCCAGTGTTTCAAACAAGAATGTCAAGAAGTCAAACAAGAATGATTTCTCTTGACCTTGATATGGCTGAAAGCAGATCAACTCTCCTTTCTAAAGCATTAGACTGCTATTGCTTGCTTTCCTCCATCTAGAAGTTGGGTCACTGTAGTGTCCAAGTCAGGGAAAGAACCAGCCACAATGCTGAAAAGAAAATTAAAAGTTGGCTTAAATATTAGACGAGCGTGTTTAAGGTATAGCTTGACTGTAACTCCACGCATATGAGACCTCGACTGGACAGTCCATCAACTCAGAGATCTGACATGGAGTGTTATAACAACAAATAATCTGACTATATTGAAGTTATACTTTTTAAAAACTACTAATATATAAAACAGTTATAGTAAATGGTAAGTGCAAGACGATGCTTTGGTGTGTTTTGTCTTTTTTAATAAAATCTAGTATACCAGTGCATTCACTTATTAATAAAGATAAAAATTAAGTAAAATGAGCACTATAAAAATATCCCTGGTTAACCTCTAATAATAATATCAAAGTATGTTAATATGTGATTCAACTTAGGAAAATTTTATTCATGTATTTATTTTTAGAAATACATCTATTTTTATTTTATTACATTTTATATTCAATATTATTTTGTATTAGTTTAAAGTATACAGTATGCTGATTAGACAAGCATATACTTTACAAAGTATTCCCCCTGATATTTCCAGGACCCAACTGGCATCATGCATGATTATTATAATATCATTGACTATATTTCCTATGCTGTACTTTACATCCCCATGACTAGTTTGTAACTATCCATTTGTACTTCTAAATCCCTTAATATTTTTCACCCAATCCCACAACCCCTGTTACCTCAGGCAATGATCACTATTTTCTCTGTAGCTGTGAGTCCCTTTCACTTTTATATGTTGTTTATGTTGTTCTTTATATTTCACATATAAGTAAAATCATGTGGTTTTTGTCTTTCTCTGACTGACTTATTTCACTTAGCATAAAACCCTCTAGGTCAACTTGCAGTCACACATGTAAGATTTCATTACGTTAATGGCCAGG
This sequence comes from Tonatia bakeri, assembly GCA_004024845.1. Lineage (NCBI taxonomy): Eukaryota > Metazoa > Chordata > Mammalia > Chiroptera > Phyllostomidae > Tonatia > Tonatia bakeri. The sequence goes on along the minus strand of PVIA01007122.1, from coordinate 74,113 downwards.
TAATATTCTCTTGTATATATACCACAGTTTTTTTTATTCACTCATCTATTGATGGGCACTTAGGTTGCTTCCATATTTTGGCTATTGCAAAGAACACTGAGATAAACATAGGGGTACTTATATCCTTTCAAATTAGTGTTTTGAATTTCTTTGGATATACACACAGAGGTAGAATTACTGGATCATAAAGCAGTTCCATTTAAAAATTTTTGAGGAACCTCCATATTGTTTCAATAGTGGCTATATCAGTCTGCATTTCCACCAACAGTGCACAAAGTTTTTCTTTTCTCCACGTCCTCGCCAGCACTTATTGTTAATTTATTGATAATAGCCATTCTGACAGGTGTGATTTAATTTGCATTTATCTGATAATTAGTGATATTAATCATCTTTTCATATGCCTATTGGCCATCTCTATGTTCTCTTTGAGAAGTGTCTATTTAGGTCTTTTGATCTTTTTTTATTTGGATTGGTTTTCTGTGTGTGTGTGTGTGTGTGTGTGTGTGTGTGCATGGGTGTGTTTAGTTGTATGAGTTCTTTTAAATAACTTGAATATTTCCCTGGCCATTGTGGCTCAGTTGGTTGGAGTGTCATCCTATAAACTAAAAAGTTGTGAGTTCGATCCCCAGTAAGGCCACATACCTAAGTTGTGGGTTCGATCACCAGTTGGAACATTTATCGGAAACAATCAATGTTTCTCTCACACACTGGTGCTTCTCTCTCTTTCTCTTTCTTCCCTTTCCACTCTCTCTAAAAGCAATGAACAAAAGAATGTCATTGGGTGAGGATAAAAAATTAAAAAGCACCCGGATATTAAACCCTATCATGTGTATCATTGGCAAATACGTTCTCCCTTTCAGTGGGTTGTCTTTTCATTTTGTTGGTTTCCTTTGCTGTGAAACATTATTTTAATTTGTTGTAGTCGTATTTGTTTAACTTTTTTGTTTCTCTTGCCCAAAGAGATATGTCAGAAAAAATATAACTAAGAGAAATATCTGGCATTTTACTACCTATGGTTTTGTTTTGGATTATAGTGTATCAAGTCTTATATTTATGTCTTTAATCCATTGAGTTTATTCTTATATGTGGTGTAAGAAAATGGTCTAGTTGAATTATTTTGCATGTTTCCTTCTAATTTTCCCAACATCACTTATTGAGTAGACTATCTTTTCCACATTTTATATTCTTCCCTCCTAGGTCAAGAATTAATTGTCCATATAGGCATGAGTTTATATCTGGGCTCTCTATTTTGTTACATTAATCTGTGTTTGTTCTTATGCCAGTACCATGCTGTTTTGAGAACTATGGCCTCATAGTCTAGTTTGATATCAGGTAATGGGATAGCTTCAACTTAGTTCTTCTTTCTCAATATTACTTATGCTATCAGGTTCTTTTTTGGCTCCATATAAAGTTTTGAGTCATTTGTTCTAGTTTTGTGAAATTTGCCATTGGTCCTTTGATAGGAATTGTGTCAAATATATAGATTGCTTTGGATAGTATGGATATTTGAACAGTATTAATTCTTCCTACCCATGAACACAGTATATGTTTCCACTTATTTGTATCTTCTTTAATTTCTTTCTGCAGTGTCTTATAATTTTCTGAGTACAGGTCTTTTACCTCCTTAGTTAAATTTATTCTTAAGTATTTTAATTTTTTGATGCAATTTTAAAATGGGATTGTTTTCTTAGTTTTCCATTCTGGTAGTTCATTATTGGTATGTAAAACTACAACTGATTTCTGGATATTAATTTTGTATCCTCCTACTTTACTGAATTTATTTATCAGTTCCTTTAGTTTTTTCTTGTGTAATCTTTAGGGTTCTCTATATACAGTATCATGTCATTGCAAATAATGACAGTTTTACTTCTTTTTCAATGTGGATGCTTTTTATTTCTCCTTGTTTGATTGCTGTGGCTAGGACTTCCCGTACTATGTTGAATAAAAGTTGTGAAAGCAGACATCCCTGTCTTGTTCCCAATCTTAAGAGAAATGCTTTAAGTTTTTCCTCTTTCAGTATGATGTTAGCTGTGGATTTGTCATATATGGCCTTTATTGTGTTGAGATAGGCCCCCTGTATTTTAATTTTGCGGAGAGTATCATAAATGGGTTCTGGAATTTGTCCAAATGTTGTTATGCGTTGATTGACATGCTCATCTATTTTTTTATCCTTCCTTTTGTTTATGTGGTATATCACATTAATTTATTTGCATATACTGTACCAATCTTGCATTCCAAGAATAAATCTGCTTGATCATGATCATTTTTAATGTATTGCTGGATTTGGCTTGCTAATATTTTGTTGAGGATTTTTACATCTAAATTTATCAGGGATATTAGCCTACAGTTTTCTTTCTTTGTAGTGTTTTCATATGGTTTTGGAATAAGAATAATGCTGGCCTCTTAAAATGAGCTTGGGGGTTTTCCCTTCTCTTGAATTTTTTGGACTAGTTTGAGAAGGATAGGTGTAAGTTTTTTGAATGTTGGTAAAATTTAACTCTAAACACATCTGGTCCAAGACTTTTGTTTGTTGGAAGTTTTTAAATTACTGCTTCAATTTCATTATTTGCAATCAGTCTTTTAAGGTTCTGATTCTTATTGATTCAGTTTTGTGAGATTGTAAGTTTCTAAGAATGCATCCATTTCTTCCAGGTTGTCCAATTTGTTGGCATATAGTTGTTCAAAATATTTTCTTACAATCTTTTGCATTTCTGGGTTTCAGTTGTTACCTCTCCTCTTTCATTTCTGATTTTATTTATCAGGGTCTTTTCTCTTTTATTCTGGGTGAGTGTGTTAAAGGGTTATCAATTTTGTTTATCTTTAAAAAAAAACAGCTTTTTGTTTCTTTGATCTTCTGTATTGTTCTTTTAGACTCCATTTCATTTATTTCTTTTCTGACTATTATTTTCTTTCTTCTGCTTACTTTGGGCTTTGTTTGTTGTTTTTCTTGTTCCTTTAAGTGTAAAGTTAAATTGTTCATTTGAGAGTTTTCTTGTTTCTTGAGATAGGCTTGTAATACTATAAATTTTCCACCAAGGACTGCCTTTGTTATGTCCCATGGTTTAAGGGTGTTGTGTTCTCATTTTCATTGGTTACAGAGTATTTTTATTTTTCTTTGATCCTATTATTAACCTATTCAATTTTTAATAACATGTTGCTTAGCCTCCATGTCTTTGTGTGTTTTTAGGTTTCCTTCTTGTTATTGATTTCTAGTTTTATACTATTGTGGTCAGAGAGGATATTTGATATGATTTTAGTCTTTTTAAGTTTACTGAGATTTATTTTGTGGCCTAATATGGTCTATCCTAGGAAATGTTCCATGTTCACTTGAAAAAAAAAATGTATGTTGAGCTCTTTGGAGTGAAATGCTCTGAAAATATCAGTTAAATTTTTCTGACCTAGTATGTAATTTAAGGCCACTAATTCATTGTTGGTTTTCTGTCTGGAAGATCTATCCTTTCATGTCAATGTGGTGTAAAAATCCCTGCTATGATTGTGTTACTGTTGATTTCTCCTGTATGTTCATTCAAGATTTGCTTTGTATATTTGGTGCTTCCATGTTGGGTGCATAAATGTTTACAAGCGTTATATTCTTTTGTTGGATTGCTCCCTTTATCATTATATAGCATGCTTTTTTCATTTCTTATATAGTCTTTGTTTCAAGGTCTATTTTGTTTGATATAAATATTGCTACTCCAGCTTTTTTTTACTTTTATTTATGTAAAATATCTTTTCTGATCTTTTTACTTTTAATTTGTGTGTATCTTTCATTCCAAGGTGAGTCTCTTACATACAGCATAGATATGCGTCTTGTTTTCTTATCCATTCAGCTAGGCTATGTGTTTTGATTGGAGCACTTAAGCCATTTTCACTTAATGTGATTACTGATAGGTATCTATTTATTGCCATTTTATTCTTTATAACTATGTTTCTTTTTTCCTTTTTAAATATTTTATTTTATTTTCCCCGTCACAATTTATTGTCCCATATTCTCCTCCACCTCCAACCACCCTTTACCCACCCACATGCCCACAATCCCGCACTGCTATCCATGCCCGTGAGTTCTTTTTCTTTTTCCTTCTTCTTTATCTTCTTAAAGAAGACTTTTTAACATTTCTCGTAATACTGGTTTAGTGACGATGAACTCTTTCAGCTTTTTCTTGTCTGGAAGCTTTTTATTTTGCTTTTAATATCAACTGATAGCCTGTGTGGATAAAGTAATTTTGGTTGTAGCCTTTGTATTTTACAACTTTCAATATTTTCTGCCAGTTCTTTCTGGCCTGAAATGTTTATGTTGAGAAATCAGCTGACAGTCCTATGGGAGCTGCTTTGTAGGTAACTAACTGCCTTTCTCTGGCTTCGTTTAATATTCTCACTGTGTCTTTTACTTTTAGCATCTTAACTATGATGTATCTTAGGGTGAAACTATTTGAGTTTGTCTTATTTGGGACCTTCTGTGCTTCCTGGACTTATATTTCTTTTTCTTTTACCAGCTTTGGGAAGTTTTCAGTCATTAATTTTTCAAAAATTTTCTTGATCTCTTGCTCTCTCTTGCTGCCTTCTATTATTTATATTATGCCTATGTTGTTATGGCTCATGTCATCCAATTGTCTCTTAAACTATCCTTTTATTTCATTTATTTATTTATTTTTAAGGTTTTTTTTTTTAATTTTTTAAACAGAGGGGAAGGGAGAGGGAAAGAGAGAGGGAAACATCAATCTGTGATTGCCTCTTGCATATTCCCATCGGGGACCCAGCTCACAACACAGGCATGTGCCCCACCTGGGAGTCTCACCGGTGACCTGTTGGTTCGCAGGCCTACACTCAGTCCACTGAGCCACACCATCCAGGGCAATCCTCATTTCTAAATTCTTTTTAACTTTGTGTTGCTCTGATTGGGTGTTTTTTCTTCCTTATATTCCAAATCACTGATTCGATCCTCTGTTTATCTAACCCACTATTTTCCCCTTCTAGTGTATTCTTCATTTCAGCTATTATATTCTTCATTTCTGACTAGATTTTTTTTGTTTCAACAGCCCTTTTCCATGCTGTTGAAGTTCTCACTAATTTTCTTGAAATTTTTTTCACGAGTTTTTTTAGAAACCTAAGATAAAAAGTAAACAGTTACAAATCTTAAAAGAAAAAAACGTTTCTCTTCAGTCCAAGTGTGTTAGTGTGTGTGGGTTTACTTGTATATAATATTTAAAAATCATTTTAGTGACTTAGATTTTAAAAATAAATTTTCCAAAAGCTCTGACACTTTTAAAGAGACAACCTCTCCCAAATATTATGAAACAGCTCTTGATTGGTTGAGTGAGCCTCCTTATAAACATAAGGTTGCTTTCCCAACTCCATTACTGTGGGGCAATAAATTACAGTTGAAGGCAGATTATAGTATTTAAACTTGTTTAAAGACATTAGGTGCTACCATTGTAGATGTGTTCTAATCTTGTGCACGTCAGGGCGGGGACATCAAGCGCAGCTCCGAAAGCCTCCTGTGCCTGTGGGAACTGGCCACCAGCACCTCACTTTTTGGCCTGACCAGGGTGTGAAAAGACAGCAGTACTTCTACTCCCTTCCCTAAAACATGTCAGGAAATGTGTAAATGAAGTTATTCTGAATATGGCATTTTCTTTAAAGAAAATGAGTAGAATAAGATATGAAAAGGAGTGAAAAGGAGAAATTAAGCACACTTTGAAAGTATTCGTTCGAAGCTAATTACTTGACATTTTTATAGTGCAAAAGGCTCCTGCTAATATTGCAAATTCAGTGTGAGCTTCTAATTTAGCTCAGCCATGCAACCCAGGTCCCTTTCTACCATTAGGTGACCATGTCCCAAATCTCTTCTATTTCTCACAAGTGAAACCACCAGGTTAAAAAAATGGTTGCAAGATATCATATCTAGCTTTTTAATGTTACAAATACAATGAATGTGAACATGTACCTCAGTGGCTGAACAGGAGGTAGGTCAAAGTTGACATATAATTCTAAAATATATTATTTTCTAATTCTGGCTTCACAAACCTCTTTTTCTTTTTCTTTTTTTTTTTAGTAAGGGGAAGCTGAATTCTTACATGAGTGAATATCTTACTAGTTGGTAAATATATACCACATTGTTAAAATTATTTTGACAAGATAGCAATAAACAAATGATGGAAATATTTGGATAGCAATAAAAACAATGTAAATTATATTACTTAGAGGAAATATCACTTTAGTGATTATATGAACAAAGGCAAATATAATTTAAAATACTATTTGCATTTTTACTAAATGATATCAAGACTTCATTGTTTTTCTGTCACCTTAAAAATAGAAAATTTAATTTATAGTTATTTGTATGTTAAAAAAAACTAATGGCTAATAGAGTAGAAAATCTCTCTTCCTAACAAAAATGAATTTGGTAATTTTCTTTTTGCCTGAAATGTAAATTAGTTAATTCTATTTCATTCTATAATAAATTGTTTCCTCAGTAGGATACAACTTATGAAAACAAATTGTATAATTATTACTTTGTATCTCAGAATCCCATCAGTTGATTTTGTAGTCTTGAATTTCCAGTTGCCTGTATCTTAATGTTTCATAACAATGCCACATGCACTGTAATTCCTTTAGATAACAGTATGTCTTAACTCCAAAAATCTCCCCAAATGGCACATTATAGGGTAGCAAGCTATATTTTGTGTGAAGATTGAAACAAACATAACAGGTTCTGAAAAAATAGAATTCCTAGTTTTTCTAAAGAAAACCTCTAATAGTTGGTATATAACAACGTTAATTTCAAATTCTGAAAAAGTCTGTAGTCCCCTCAAGCAGCGTATATGAATACTATGATCTTTTAAAAATATTTTATTATGTTTTTCTATTACCATTTAGTCCCCTTATATCCCTTCTCACCCTCCTCAATTACTCCACTGTTGTCCATGTCCATGAGTCCTTTTCCTTTTTGCTCAATCCCTCCACCTCCCTAACCTACCCTGCTCCCGTTAGCTGTCATCTTGTTCTCTATCTATGAGTCTGTCTCTATTTTTCTTGTTAGTTCAGTTTGTTGATTAGATTCCATTTATGAACGAAATCATATGGTACTTGTCTTCCTCTTACTGGCTTATTTCACTTAGCCTAATGTTCTCCAGGTCCATCCACATTTCCATAAAGGAGGAAATTTTCTTCTTTTCTACAACCGCGTAGTATTCCATTGTGTAAATGTCCCATAGCTGTTTTATCCACTCATCTACTCACCAACACTTAGGTGAGTATTGCTTCCATATCTTTGTGATTATAAATAATGTTGCAATGAACACTTTAATATTTAAATCAATAATATTTAAAACAATAATGGGTCATCAAGGGACATGTAAAAAGGACCCATGGACAAAGCCAAAGGGGGGTAGGATTGAGAGTGGGAGGTGGGGAGTGGAGGTTAGGGGGAGGAAATGGGGGAAAATGGAAACAACTATACTTGAAAAGTAATTAAAAATTAAAAAATAAAATATACTGCATAATAAAATTAATACCAAGCTTGAGAAATGTTATGAAATTAGACTTATTCAGTCCAGAAATATATATAACTTTTTCTTAATATTATCATCTATTCTTCCTAAATGTCCTATAATGAGTTCAGGTCTATGTAAATTAAAATGTTCTGACTTGTTGTACAGCATAAATTCTTATACGGGTCTGGCACAAATAACGCATCCTTTTTATTACAAAATATTTTATTACAAAATCATAAGCATGTGATTCTGTTTCATAACCATATCACACTCAAGCACACCATATGATATTTTAGTTGAAATTTCAAATTGAAACTATAAATTGTTACACTCATATTATTACCCAACCAACCATGCTCAAGCAGGCAGGAGTTACTTCTTCTGCACCCTGTATATTTCCAAAATTACCCAAAAGAATTTCAATCTATTAAATTGTTTTAAAAACTACTAGTGAATGTTTCCACATAACATGTACTTAATATACCAACACCCTGTTGAATATCTAAATTACATATGCAAGAAAAAATGTAGGAACATTTGCTTTGTCTGAAAAACATTCTTGAGGTCTTTTAAGTCTATAAATTAGCTAACTTCAAATTCTATGTCAAAGACTTCTAAAGTTGCAGAGTCAAAATAGGTATTTTGTTAGTGCTGTACTGTTATTCAGCCAGTCCTAAGTCAGAGTGTCTATCTTGACATGTATTCAAAGCTTATTTTTGAAACATAACAAATATCTCTTAAAATATGGGCTATTTTTTATATCAGCATATATGACAAGAAACAAATTATGTACGTTGGAACACAGTAAATTAATTAAAAATTAGTTATGGCATACTTGGCTAAAATGGCACCTTAAGGCAAATATTAATGTTGTTCATCATTATTAAAGAAAGATCACCTTTATAAATTATTTTCATTCATGTCTGATGCTTTCTCATTTTAAAGGAAAGTCTAAAGTTGTTTCATTCTTATTTTGCAAGCAAAATTAATGTGTATACTGGCATACTCTAAATTTAGCACTACTGTGTTGTAATCTTTTAAAAATTTTCTTCCCCATTTCTTAGAATTCATGCATCTTAATTTGCTTTTTCTGGTTCATTAAATGATAGAAATAATAATATTCTCCCTTTATCCTCAAATATTTAAGGAACTTCTAAAGTCAAGTCAACATGTTATATTCCATGCAAAGTTTTACACACTAATTATCTTCAAAAGCCATGCTGGCAATGTTTTCCAAAAAAAAAAAGCGATTAAAAAACAAAAAGCTAAGCAGATACTGAAACACTGATTTTGAAAGAAAAGACTCATCATTTATGTGGATATAATGTAGATACTATCACTTATTCATGTGAACAAAAATGCCTTTGTTCAGACATATCCTTATATGCCACGCTACAGGCATGAGGCTCCTATCTTCAGGTTACAGTCTCCTCAGTTCCCTGTATATCCACAGTGCCTCTTATGGGTCCCATGGAAAGAATTCTGCTAAGTCAGTATTCACATCACCAATGGAAAGGGCTAGTGATTTTAACAGGTAATGCACATTTTTGTAGTTCATATTCTCAGGCATGCCCTAGCTAATGCAAAATGCTGATGAGTTTCCAACCATGTGAAATTAATTTCCGTAGAGAACCTGGGGAGTGACATCAGGTTTCATGAGGAAATCAGCTAAGAAATGAAATACCAGTACGTGAAAACTTTTCCTCAATTTAGCACTGCAATGGCCTTTGATGATCACTTAGAGCTCTGCTTATGCAAAGAAAGTAACATCCAGAAACCAAGTTATTAGTACTATGAGTGGGATTAATCATTCAAAGAAAAGCAGTGTATGAGGTTATTGCACCTTCCTGTTCTAAGCTCTAGTCTCTTGCTCTTAATTAGACAGTGACAATGATCATCTAATTAATACTGTATTGATAATTATCAGATATCAAAAATGTTATTGGAAACCGATGTTTTCCTATAATATGAATATATTTATCTTTTTAAATATTAAAAAAGGAAAAGGAGTCATGGACGTGGACAACAGTGTGCTGATTGTGGGGGGAGGGAGGTATAAGGGGGCGAAATGGTAATGGAAAGAATACAATAAAGATTAAATTTAAAAATATTACCATTAGTTTTAGGAAAACAGTAACAATGCTCTCAAATATCCTCAGATGGACACAGACATAGATACTTTAAGAATTAGAGTTACAAAGTTTCATCATTTCAGAAATTTAATATGAGTTTTTGAATTTTATAAGTAATCTTTTTATACTTGTTCAAAGACACTAGTCAAAGCATATAAGTTTTTTATGATTTCTAATTTAAAATAACTAATTTATACTACTAAATAAGAAGAAAGTAAAAAAATTAAGTCATGGAGAAATTTTTAAATCAGAAAAAAAAATTTTCAAAGTAATATATTTATATTTAATTTTAATTTTAGATAAAGACCCTTCTCTTATTATTCTCTTGTGTTGAAGGTTAAATGTGTAGAACTGTGTAGCTAAATAAATGGGATTTTAGCATAAATTCTTAACAGAAAGTCTATCCTTTTAAAAATATTAATTTACGCAACTAACTTGCCACAGTCTGGCTTAGCTAACTGCATGATATATGAAGAACTTTGCTTATTATTTGAGTTCCTCAAGGATGAAGACATTTTATACAATAAATAATGCTGAATTCACTTATCTAGGCACTTGGCCAGTCTGTCATTGAGATACTGAAGTACAAGATAAGCAACTTCACCAAATGAACCTGTACAATCTTGGTACTGAAGTTTACCTGCCATGCTTAGTTAGAGATTAATGGTTTCTGGATTAATGAAAAATAACCATAAATGTTGATACTTTTATTTGAAGATCTCCACTAGCAAATCTTTTCAGATCAGTGGCCTCTATTTCTATGCAGTACAAAATCATTTGTTGACCAGAGCTGGGACAAGGGTTACCTGTGTGGTAGACCTCAGGTTGCTCCTGTAGTTCTCCTTTGGCCACCTACCAGGGCATACCTCCAGTTCTGGCCTGTTTCTAAGGCTTCCTTGACACTGCCCTTCCAGTCTCCTCTCAGCTTTGTGGGTTCCAGCCATCCTCCTACACGAAAACCTACCCTTCATTTCCCAGCGTTAAAGCGTGGGTACTATTATCCTGGATTATATTGGGCCCATAGTTAATTCCACTCTCTGACATTGTAAAAATGACCAGGCTATTTAGGAAATACATATATTCACTTTTTTATTTCTATTATTTAAGTGACCTAACATGGTAGATATACAATTTTCTTTTAACCTCGAATTAAATGTTCCTTTGGAGTGCGTAATAGGCTCAATAATCTCCTGAAAACTTTAGAATCTTCCCATAAGCAAATAAACTATTTTCTTTTAAAATAGGTCCTTTTATCACCAGTGCAGTCGATTTGAAAGCAATTGTACAGAAGAGTTTAGAAAATAATCCTCCAGTCGTAGAACTGCTGTGGGAAAGTCTGTCTCAAAACCTGTTTGTCCTGCTCTTTGGCATCACAAAACCCACTTCCTGGTGCCTGTGGACAGGCTGTGTTCACCCAGATCAAACACTTACCATGATTTAAAAAATAAAACAAAATCTTCCTTTAATATTTTATGGTGATCACTCAATTTGGCTACCAATAGTCTGTTCTCTTGAGCATAAAAAATTAGTTATAATTAATAAGAATTTCTTGCAAGGCCTGTCACAATTTAGCTGAGAAACTCCACCAGCCTATTTATCTGATACCCTAATTTTCCCAGCTTCCTCTTTCTCCCTTCTCTGCTCTTTGTGAAAGAACAATAGATGACACCAGTTCCAGACCCGAAGCAGCATACCGCTTGCCTACTGTGATTTGAAACATGAGAGATTAACCATTATTAAAATGTGTTTTTTTAAATACAATACCTATATAAAATTCTTAGTGAAGATAAATTGTTTAGGAAATAAAGATACTAAAGTATATTATAGTAAGTTCAGGAAATGTTTTCTGTTTTGTTTTTTTCTGCTATGCTCTTCACATTTTCTAAACTTTCAACCTTATACGATTATTTTTCATTGTTAAAAGCATATCAAGATATGAGGAATATATGGGAACAACTGAAAATATATTGAGTGCATACGTGTATGTGCAGATATGACTTTTTAAACTTTTTCACATAAGAACATCATAATTTTTTAATCAAACTAGTACATTCAAAATCGTCAGGTTTATCTCTTCCTAAACCAGATGTTAATATTACCTTTTTAAAACACAGTTTGGCTTAATACATTTGAATTCTAAATCTATCTGGAATAATAAATAAAACAATATGCACTGAAAATTTATAGTCAAACCAGAAGTATATTAGAAAAATATTTACCAGGGAACTCTTCATGTCTGTATGACAACATAGCTTCACATTAGTTATGCCTTTTGCATAATATATTTACAATGCTTGCCAAAATGTCAATTAACTATGCATTTCATTAAGTTCATGGAGATTCAGAAATGGAACACATTTTTATTTTTTAGGTATTTATTATCTCAGTTGGTAATATAACTTATTTATATATTTATATAATATATTATTTTTGCTTTTAGATAGACTTTATTTTTTAGAACAGTTTTTTTGGGAGCATTACTACCAAGTGAATAAAAGTCCAGAGTTTCTACACCCCCACTCCCCCTGCACCACACGTAAGCACGGCGTCTCACACTATCAGCGTTCTGCTCTAGAGTGGTGCCTTTGCTACAACTGATGACCCTACACTGACAGTTAAAATCACCCAGAGTCATAGTTCACATTATGGTTCACCTTTGGAGTTGTATATTATTCTATGGGTTTTGACAAATGTATGACATGTATCCATCATGATGATGTCATACAGTGTACAGTTTCAATGTCCTAAAATTCTCTGTGCTTTACCTATTCATCCCTGCTCCCCTTCTTGCCCCCATTCCCTGGTAACCACTGATCTTTTCACTGTTTCCATAGTTTTGACTTTCCCACATGTCATATAGTTGAAATCATATAGTATGAGACTTTTCAGATTGGCTTTTTTTTTCACTTATTAACATGCATTTAGGGTTTCTCCATGTCTTTTTATGGCTTGATAGTCTATTTCTTTTTAGCACTAAATAAAGTCCATTGTCCACATATACTACAGTTAGTTTATTAATTCACCTACTGATGGTTTGGGAAATTATGAGTAAAGATGTTACTAACATGCATGTTCAGGTTTTTGTGGAAACATAAATTTTCAACTCCTTTGGGTAAACACCAAGGAGTGTTTTCTTAAGAAACTACCAAACTATCTTAACACCCTGCATCCCCATTGACAGGGAATGAAAAGTCCTGTTGCTCTGCATCCTCACCAGCATTTGGTGCTGTCAGAGTGCTCTGGATTTGGCTAGGCTGACAGGTACACAGTGATATCTGATTGCTTCAATTTACATTTCTCTGATGACATATGATGTGGAACATTTTTTCAAGTGTTCATTTGCCAGCTGTGTATCTTTGGTGAGGTGTCTATTAAGGAATTTGACCCACTTTTAAATCAGATTTTTGTTTTCTTTTTGTTGAGTTTTAAGAGTTCTTTGTATATTTTGGGTAACAATCTTTATCAGATGTATCTTTTGCAATATTTTCTTCCAGTTTGTGGCTCGTCTTGTTATTCACTTGACATAGTCTATCACAGAGCAGATATTTTTAATTTTAAATGGAGTCCAGCATATCAATTATTTCTTTCAGCAATTGTGCCTTTGATGTTGTATCTAAAAAAACATCATCATACAAAAGGTCAGAATTTTATACTTTTGCATTTTACATTTAGGTTTATGATCCACTTTGAGCAGCCTTTACTTTTCATATACATGTAAAACAAAGCTTACATAATCATTAACAAGTCTTTAATTAAAAAAACTGAAAAATATTTGCATTTATTTTGAAATCATAATGATATTGGTAATCACCAATATTATATAAATATGTATTGTATGCATTTCCAAAAAGGCAATGCTAATAACATTTACTTGTATTACAGAATCAGAGATATCTAGTAAAAATAGTGTCACTTAGTTGAAAAATAAATATTTACTATTATGTCCAAAAATCAGGAATACCTTTTTACTTTAAATATTTAATGGCACATGCATAGTTATAGTTTGATATTTTTGTTATAGAAATTAATTTTAGCTTCTTTTTTAGATATAAAATGAGCCAATATGAACAAAAAACTTGGAGTAGATTTTGTACTTGCTTTCTCAATAACAATTTAAGAATTAAATCAGTTCAACAAAGTTTATCCCACAGTTCATATAATCTAAAACAGAGGTCCCCAACTCTCAGTACCTCCAACACTCAGTTCCTGTTGGGAACCTGGCAGCGCCCACCTCATGTCTCAGGCCCCCTCTCTACAGCAAGAGGTGAGCGGCTGTGAGCCAGGGAAGCTCCTGTGAGCTCCACCTTCTGCCGCACCCCCACCGCAGCTCTGCCTCCAGCCTCCACCCCAGCCCTGGCTGTGAGAAAAACGGACCCTGGTGGCAAAAAAGTTGGGGATCTCTGATCTAGAAGATCTAGTTTTAAATCCATTCACTCATTTTTGAAGTTATTATAACTCTCCCTGAAATTTCTTCTTGCAAGTTCATTTTTAATATCTATAAACAATTAGACTAATAAATAAGGACACAATGCAGCACTGACAATTTAGAACTAAAAACTCGTTTCCTTTCGAAAAAAAACTATAATCTCCATCAAATGATTATTTTGAAAACTATTTCATACTGTTTGAGAAAGAAGGCTTTAAAATTGTTGGCTATAACTGTTTTTGAAAAGTCTATAACCTCTTTAAATATTTTATAGCAGGAAACAGACTTATCCTCACTATCTTTGAAATTCAAAAGTCTAAAAGATAAATATATTATTTCTTATGTATATGAAATTATTAAATGTCAAAGTGAAAGCAATTCTAATCTCAAAGGTAACTTTATATCTTCTTTTCTTATCATCCTACACTTGGCCATTACTTTCTTTACACATATAATAAAATAAAACTTATTCATATGAGAAAAAATCATTTTTATAAAGCAATAATAGCTACAATGTTTAAGGGGAAAGGCACATAGACTGCTAAAAGTGACTGTTTCTGGGAGGGAGACTGTGTGTCTGGAGCCTCATATTTAATTAAAAGAACCTATGAATTTCTTTAATAATCCCACAATAACATGTTTCATAATTAATTGTCAATTCTGCACTCTTGTCCCATTAGCCCATATTTCACATAATTTTTGCAAAATGCTATCAGCATGACCAAGACACTACTCTAAGTGGTGGTATTAGTTCATCTTTTTCATTTATAAGAAAATGTTATATTTAACTATGTGGGTATTATATAAAATATATACATTTAAGAGATTTATTTATGTTGATGAAAATCCATACCCCCTATATTCTCTGTTTTTATGAACTACATGTGAAGAACTGCCTGGTTTTTATGCAACGTATAGATAAACCTTCTTACAGCTGTATCTTGTCATAATATACCTTGTAAAGTTGGAAACTACCCATTATTTAAAATGTTTGAGCTAAAGATATATAACCATTTGTCAGAAACAGTATAGGATTGACTCAATGACTAAAGATTTTATTAACTGACCTTTAGGATTCCTCAAAATTCAAAGATTAAATTTATTAAATTGTATATAAATATATGCTAAAGATATTTTTTGGAGTTTTATTAACATCTGCTAATCTGAACCACAAGGCAAGTACTGGGTTGTTAAATCATGCCCCATGGTATTGTTAAATCACCTGTCTTTAGGCTTACATTTAATTAAAAATTAAAGGCTATTTTTGGCATTTGAATCAGTTCTTCCATCAGTAAAACCTTAGGAAAAAGTAAGATTATTCACTTTTTTTGTCAAATATTCACCATCAGTTAAATTTTTTCATACCACTAGCCATTGTTCCCAAAGTTATAATTCTAGAGCCCCTTTTCATTTGTATAATACATTTTTACTTTGAGAAGAGTTTATGGTAATACTCTTACATTTGGATATGTTCAAAAGCCATTATGATTTTAAATAGATTTATAAGCTATGGTCATAGAAACACAGCTTTTCACATCATATGTTAAGGCAATATTCAGAAGAGTGAATCTTTATTATGAATAAAGGAATCTGCAGTTTTTATAATTTGCTTTACAAGCTTGATTTGGATTTACCCCAATGGTGTATCCTTTGTGGTTAATATGATATGATCACCTGAATGGTTACCATTTTGTTTGTAAGAGATTATGAACAATTCTGTAATAATATTTTGAAGAGATTAGTCATGGACAGAAGAACTGAATCTACTGCATTGCAAGAAAATTGTCTTGGAAATATAATTCAATTGTAAATTATATATATTAATCTTCAAGAAGTTCAACTATTGATATACTGATAGTGAGATTTAAAAGAATGCAATATTAATATAGTTCAAAAAGAAAGTTATTAGTTCCAGAAGAGTAAACATAATCCAAAATCTAAATTTGAGAGATATTTGTGGAGTGGTCTTGAAGGGTGCCAGGTGTAGCAAAAATTTGGACCTGTAAACTTTATTTATTTTTAATATATTTTATTGATTATGCCATTACACTTGTCCCATTCCTCCCCTTTACTCCTCTCCAGCCTGCACAACCCCTCTCACCCACATTCCCCCCCTTTAGTTCATGTCCATGTGTCATACTTATAAGTTCTTTAGCTTTTACATCTCCCATACTATTCTTGCCCTCCTTTTCTACCTACCATCTATGCTACTTATTCTCTGTACCTTTCCCCCTTCTCTTTCCTCCTCCCACTCCCCTGTTGCTAACCCTCCATGTGATCTCCACTTCTGTGGCTCTGTTTCTGTTCTAGTTGTTTGCCTAGTTTGTTTTTGTTTTTGTTTTTGTTTTAGGTGTGGTTGTTAGTAATTGTGAGTTTGCTGTTATTTTAGTGTACATGTTTTTTATCTTCTTTTTCTTAGATTAGTCCCTTTAACATTTCATAAAATAAGGGCTTGGTGATGATGAACTCCTTTAACTTGACCTTGTCTGAGGAGCACTTTATCTGCCCTTCTATTCTAAATGAAAGTGTTGCTGGATAGAGCAATCTGGGATGTAGGTCCTTGCCTTTCATGAGTTGGAATACTTCTTTCCAGTCCCTTCTTGCTTGCAAGGTCTCTTTTGAGAAATCAGCTGACAGTCTGATGGGAACTCCTTTGTAGGTTACTGTCTCCTTGTCTCTTGCTGCTTCTAGGATTCTCCCCTTCATTTTAATCTTGGGTAATGTAATTATGGTCCTATAAACTTTAAAAGGCATCACTGAGACAGTTCTGATTGAGTGAGCTCTGATTTGGCATTCAAAAGCAATCTGCCAACTAATGACTGACTATGTGGATTTTGCTGGAGCAATAACATCACATACTTGTTCCTTCAATATAAAAAAGGTACAATCACTGTTGCTGAGATTTACCAAGTTATTGATTTTTGAAAAATCATGTAGAAATCCTGATTTTATGGCAAACCTGATTAAAAACAGAGGAAGAACTATAAAGTGCATTAAATGTATAAGAAAAAGATGTGTACTATAAAGTAATTTTTGAAAGTTCTCTTTGTGCATAGTGGTTGCATTTAAGCAGAGAAATAAGAAACAGTCTCTTTTTTCTCTGGCTTGAAATTAATTTGTAGATAATTTGGGAATGAAAGAACAATAGTACATATATTATACTTTATGAAAGTTAGAGAAAATCATTAGAATTAACTAAATTTTTGAGTATTAGGAAAATAAGATACCCCTTTTTTCAGAAAATATATAATGTTGCTGGAAAGGTAAACTACATAAGTCCAAAATAAATAACATTTTGTTGGAGGCAGTTTAGACAACATTAAGAATTTCAGAAAAGGAGAGCTGACATTCTATGATATTTAGCTTAGTAAGGGGGTATGACTGCTTCAGAATAAAGTGCATTTTTGTAATTCAATAAATTTTTGTGATTCAAATGTGTTTGATCACTATATCTTTACTATTTTTAAAAATACCTTTAGTACCTTTAGTCTTCTAGTTAATTTGTAATAAACACAGAAGAGAACTAGATTTTCATATAAACCAAGGAAACACAGTATCATGCCATACCCAATTCTTTTCATTTTCAGATAATTAAAATACAGCGCTAATTTACTCAACAGCTATTCTTATGAGTGCCAAATGTTTCTTATCTTCATCTTCAAATGTTTTGGAATTTGGGTCATTCTAATTACTTTACATACACATCACCAACAGAGTTTGACCAGTAGAGGGAGCCATTATCTACATAGTCTACAATTTGAAAACAAGTATTTTTGCTCATGAAAGAAACTATCACAGAATTTCAAAGTCAATTTATTAATCTCTTTTTAAATTAAAAAAAATAAGCAAACCACCTAAATTAGCTTCCCATAATTGCATCGGAATTAATACCTGCATTAATAACGGAAAAACATCTTGTGACTATATATTTTTAAGTGGAATTGCATTAGAGATTGTAAATGATTCCTCAATTTTTCACAGTTCTTACTACCCTTACTATTTAATACAGTTCTTACTTTACCACAGTTGTGATAGCTACTCAAACACAGCCTTCGTTTGTATCAAGCTAACGAGTCTAGATTAGTAGTTCAGCAAATCAGACATATACCAGGCACTGTGCTAGTGAAGATAATCCGTTGATATAGCACAGGCTAAAACAAGCCCCCACAACTTCATCTTTAATGCAGTTTATGTAGCAAGAAATCTGCCAAGTTAGTCTTACCTGGTAAGAAAGGAGTCTACACCCTCGTCACTCAAACTGTGTTCCAATACCCAGTAGCTCTGGTCTCCCCTGAGAGCTTATTACCACTCTCCTCTCAGGCCCTATCCCATAGCTACTGAACCAAAATCTGCATTTTAATAAGATCCCCAGGTACTTCGAATACACATTAAATTTTGACAAGCACCTCTTTGCAAAGATTTCTCCGGGACACAGGGGATTCCTAGAGTTCTAGTATCTCTAGTATTAATAAATATTTGTGACTTTGAAACTGGGTAGTTTTGGAAAACTGCATGAAAGTTTTCTAGTTCTTAGATGTCATGCTGGTGCCTGGAAATTCTACTATAAATCATGACTCGAAGATGTGACATAGAGTGATGCACTTATACTTGCTGGATTTAATTCTAATATCACTGAATAGTTATTTTGTAGTTATCCTATCCTTTTCAGGAGAAAAAAAAAATTGTTAGAAATGCATCTAAGATTGCCATCTACATTTTTGTGCTATTTTCTTATATAGTTACAAAACTTTTGGATTTAAATAGTCACTGTAACATAAGCAGCTTTTATAATTGGAGTATGATATGCAGTGAAACTATATTGTTAGGGTAGAGAAACTTCATATCATCATTGAAAAACCCCAGTACATGATCTTCAACATGACATACTGAGCAGTGAATTAAATGTCACTCGCTGCTCCCTATGAGCAGAGGACAAGAGGCAGCCTGTAGAATACTGTGATTACTTGTGATCTACAAACTGCTCTCCTAGCTCGCTGACAGGGTAACCATTCTCATGTTCAGCAATTTTTGGTGTTCTCTTTATACTTTTCCAAATTACACCTTTTGTGTCCCAAGCAATATCACCTTTATTATAATATAAAATGAACAAACTAAAGTCAAAATAATGATGTAAGACTATCAAAAGTGTGAGTTCATGCCTCTGGATAGAGCTAGTCTAGTGTCACTTGCAATGTGTGTGCTAACTTCAACCAATGACATTCCCCCTAGCAGTGGTGTCCAACGTTTTGGCATCTCTGGGTCATGCTGGAAAAAGAGTTGTCTTGGGCCACACATTAAATACATTGCAACACATAATCACACACACAAAAAAATCTCATAATGTTTTAGGTAAATTTACGATTTTGTGTTGGGCTGCATTCATTGCCATCTTGAGCTACATATGGTGCATGGGCTGCACATTGAACATCCCTGCAAGGATCATGTCTCATGTGGCAGAGAAACAGAGAGAAAAAGGAGGAGAAAGGTAGTGATTCCATTGCCTAAATTATCCTGAAGGTTGTATACACCCCTGTCATATCTGTGTGAAATTTTGCACAAAATTAGGGTATTCTGTCTCCCTGTCCTTCATCCATTATCACAATTCGCCATCTCAGAGACTCAATATCACATCATTGAAGAGATGGAAGAATCAGCCATTTTAATCACACATCTGGAAACAGAGATTGAACGAGGCTAGGAAACTTGTTTCCAGTTTATAAAGTTAATTTGCAGCAGGACTGGTAGAGTCAAATCAGCCCCAGCTTTGTTCCACTGTCTCCTTAGACTGCATTTAAAAAATGTATGGATTTCATTTTCCCTTCAATATGTCACTTCCAAAACAACATTAAGATTGGAAAAAGTGGGAAAATGCTTTTTACATTAGTTACGCTGGACCTTTAGACTAATTGGATTGAATACATAGTTACTAAGTGTCTACCACTTAAGACTATGTTAAGTGGTAGATCATATATGAGAAAAATATCCCCTTCTTTTGCTGAGCTGATGTATATGTAAAGGCTAAGCATTGTCACCAAGCTGCACAAACCAATCAATTCTCTCTAGCAGGAGGTTACGGTAGCCTGTGATAAGCCTTAGTGGGAAACACACCTCTCTGCCTTATCCTCTGTCACACCTATTCCAAGAGGGCTGCACACATCATGGGAATTACGCATTCTCTGAGTACAGAAAAGGGTCTACCTGACTGAAATGTGGCTGTCTGAAAAATGGCAGACCAATGTCCCTTTCAGTCTTGAGAATCTGCTTGAATTTGAAAGAAACAAACCAGAGAACTATGAAAATTCTGAGTATAGTATTGTATAGTTGAAACTCCATTAAAAGAAATAAACAGACTGTTTTATTAAACACTACCACCACTTCATACCCTTTATTTTGACATGCATCAGGTTTTGCAAACTTTAAAAAAAAGTAACTTCAGCAATTTAAGATGTTCATATTATTTTTAAAAACTTGTTATAAAACAGGTTAAAAAAAAGTATAATGTGTGGCCCTGGCTGGTGTGGCTCAGTGGATGAACTAAGAGCCTGCAAAACAAGGGTCGCTGGTTGATTCCCCATCAGGGCACAGGCCTGGGTTGCAGGCCAGGTCCCTGGTAGGGAGCACATGAGAGGGAACCGCACATTTCTGTTTCTCTCACTCTCTTTCTCCTTCCTTTCCCTTCTCTCTAAAAATAAAATCTTTGAAAAAGGAAAAATACTTACTGTTTGGACCTTTAATCTTATTTCTTTGCCTGTTAATAAAATAATCAGTAGCAGCCATCGACTCTCCATTCAAATGTAGGCATACAACCTACTGTTTTTGCATGAGCACAAAATTACAATTCTTATTGAGAAAAATCATAAACCTTTTATTATATAATTTTCTTCCTTCACTAAAATTAAATAAAGGGAGAATGGGAGGAAGTTTGGCATTATTACGGATATTTCTCTCTAAGAAGTACTTTAGCACATGGTGAAGAAATCCCAGTATCTCCAAGTAGAATTCTGTTGTTTTTCCACTTAGATGCATGGAAAATCCAAACCAGATCATTTTAATGCTCTTATAGAGGATGAGTATTTAACTGTACCGATGAAGGGAAAGATGGGAAATAATATAGGTACAAATGAAGACAGTTTAGATGGATTGTAGATGTTATACACATTTTCATGCAATGCACCTAATAAGATGTATTTAAAAAATCAACAGTGCCCACACCCATAATGATAGCATAGAATTTCATATTAAATGCTTCCATTATCTCTGTGTAAGTCCAGATCCTCATGTCTTTCCTGAAACACTGCCTCAGGTTCCTGACTGGTTAGCCTCTAGCAAGTTTCTCACTAGTTAAATCCATCCGATTAGTTGCCGCAAAAGTTACTCCCTAAAAACATAATTTGTCATGTAATTTCCTGATTTTAAACTAGCTCTTTCTTGTTGCTTATTTATGGCAACCATAAAGTCTAACTTAGGTCTTGGCCTCAAAGTCATTTGCAAACTTCCTGTATTTTCTGTTTCAAGTTTCCTGTCTCCTTTGCCACTTCCCCAAGTCCCTCAACCTGCTTCATACAAGGTGTACCTGGGCTCCCAACATTCTGAGCTTTTCAACATTTCACAAACAAGCTAGGCACCATTTAATGCCTCTGGATTTTTTTTTTCCCTCTAACTGACATGGTCTTCCTCTCTTCTCACACAGTAAAATCCTAGTTCTCTGAGCAAAACTGACTTTAAAGCAGACCAGTGAGAAAGATCCCAGGAAACCCTGCTTCTGCCCCTTCAAGTCCTCATGTAATTCAGTGTTGTACCTTGAAACAGCTGTTCTTCTATCTGCAACAGTCACTCAAAGTTGGTATTGACAAAAATTTACCAGTGTCTCATCTGTTCTCACTTTGGATTGAAGAGTTCATTTCTTATCTAGTTTTCTGTTTCCAGTTTCCATTACCCACAGTACCAGGCATATGGTGGTTTCTCAATAACTAATTGCTCAGGGGAACATTAATTAATGACCTTAATCAGATTGAGAGAGTACACTCAGAAAACTAAACAGTTCACCCCTTTCCAATTCATTAGTACAATATTTTGTAGTTCAAGTTATACTTCAAATTTTATTTAATAGCACTAAAATTAGTGTTTATTGGCTGTTTCTCATGTATGGTATTTATTCCTTTTTTTGACTGAGAAAAAGTGCTCTTCAAATTATTTGTACCTATTTAGATCCTTACTAGTAAAAAAAATTTTCCACTATTGTAAAATACATGATTGCCACGTTGTTTCTTAGTTGCTGTATAACTGTTTACAATATTTTGTAAAACAACAATAAAATTCCATGGATATCACAAAATATTCTATCTCTCCCAAATTTTATACTCTAAGCACATGTTTTGAATTATTATCTTATACCCACCAAGTGGAAATTTTAAATCAAATTGAACTGAGATTATAAAGTTTTAACCTGCTTCCTTGTGTGTTGTTATAGTTAATAAATAATCTCTATGTGCTTTGCAAAGGCTTATTGATCCAGCCATGTAATAATGGGAAGTATTCAACTTTATAGTTCATTTACTGTTAATATGTGTTCCAAAAAGCCAGAGAACTTACATTTTTTTCATCACCACACAACATGATTCACCTGTGTGTCACAAATCCAGATTAAATTTTCTTAGAAACTCCTTAAAATTACTGTATCCCCTATAGAAAATTATGACTGCAAGTAATCGCTATAATGACTACCCTTCGAACACTATCACTCTTCAGAGGTGTTTGGACAGAGGCGAAACCACTATTGCTATAGTACATAGTTCAGTCAAAATGCTGAAAGGTGATATTCTTTCTGTGTTCCCCACTGAGGTGGAAGGAATGTTCGGTGTTTCCCCATTAGAGAAGATGTGAGCTCTAGTTTGTTATAGCTGGTCACTTTCAGAGGAGGATGTTCTCTTCTTAGTTTGCTGATCGCTTTTAGCATGGATCAGCGCTAAATTTCGCCAAATGATGCTTCCTCTGTCTAATGATATCATTCTAAATAGTTAGTCAACTACATTGATTGATTTTTGGGTTAAATCATTTTACAATCTGGGATAAAACCTACTTGGTCATTGTATATTATGCATTTTATGTATTGCTGGATGAGATTTTCTTTGTTAGAGATAACAGTCTGCATTTTTCTTTGCTTGTAATACCTTAGATTTTGGAAGGGGACTGCTTAATTTCTGTTATTTGAATATTTTTCAGATATCATTTTCTCATTAATTTTTATTTTAATAGCATCATGGTCAGAGAATATACTATGTATGATTTTGATTCATTTAAAGTTATTGAGAATTGATTTATTACTTATTCTTGGTGTATGTTCTATGTGCAATTAAGTAAAATATGTTTTCTGCTATTTGATGATGTATTATTCTATAAATATCAATTACTGTGGCTCAAACTTCTAGAGTCTTCCTTTTTCCTACTGGAATTTCAATGGAAATCTAAATTATCTTAAGACTCTTGGTCCTGATCTGGACTTTTTCCCAGGAGGAAAAACCAGCAAACCAGTCATTCACGGTGAGCTTGAGGAGAGGTCAATGCCATCACTTTCACTGTTTCTGCAATAAAAGAGCAAAGTCTGTGGAGCCCTTCCAATGAAAGATACCTAGCTCTAGAAACTTAGAACAGAAGTATGGGAAAGGTAGAAGAAAAGAAATCTATACTTTACTTCCTAGTCTAATTGCTTCATGTCAAACATGCTCTTCTGTTTTAAAAGCCTATACATCATGAGTGCTAAATTTAATCAGCCTCACAAAAGGTAGGAAGGAAATCGGAAGTTACTTCAACTTTGAGAGCTATGAGGTTTGATTAGTAATTCAACTTTAAGAGCTATGAGGTTTGATTAGTAATTCAGCTGGGGAAAATTATAGAATAATACCTTAAAGAAATTGTATATAAATAACATTTGCCTGCTATTCTCACCCCTCCTCAACACACACATACAAAGACACACTCACTCACGCTCCATCTTTGTAACCTCCACACACAGAATCCCAGAAAGAATTAATTTCTGAATATAGAATGACACATTTTTAAAGATACCATTCAATCCTTCTTAAATTATATCTGCATAAACAGTTTTAAAAAAAATAGTTTCAGTAAAAATCTTTGATTCAGTGGGCCTATGAAGACACCCTATGTTTTTTTTTCCCTTTTAATGAAAATGCAGGGATAAAATACATGAAGAATATATTTTACTGAGGATTCAAATCAACCTATTTTTATTTTTTCCTTTATACTTCAAGAATCAGCAAATCAAAAAATACAGAAGTATTTCAATATATAACTAAATTATAGAAGTATTTTTATTTACCAAATAGTTCTGTTTCTTCTCAAATAGTCTATTTGTCACATTCTTTCTTCTGAAAGTTACTGCAATGACCTTGAAATGACATTAAAACCCTGTAACAAGAAGTGGATTTTTTCCTGCTGCAGTATCTATTCATTAAGGTGCTTTAGAAACCAGGGGGAAAGTGTCTTTATTAGTTGAATGTTTTTTGTGTAATAAAGTGTTTCAAAAGACCATTTCTAATAACAGAACAGCCATTAAAATTAGGTTTCCAAGTGGGATAATTTTAGCAGCGAGCACTGTGGGCTTTTTATTGGATATAGTTTAATAACATGTACACACTTTTTTACTTTATCACTTGTCTTCTATTTAGTTATTACATTGATTTGTGTGATTTTACTGCCTCCTGTACTCATATAATTAGGGAGAGGAAAACCAACTGAGGGAAACAAGCTTGGAAAATCCTATTCAAAGTAGTCCTTTAAATCTGTTGGTGCTAATACTGTTGTGTGTGTGTGTGTGTATCTTCATCACTATATTTAAATGTCTTACTTAATATCTTTAGTGATAATTTTTTTCCAGCTTCACTGATATATAATTGACATATAACATTGTATAAGTTTAAGGTATACAATGTGACAATTTGATACACATATATACTGTGAACATTTACCACAATAAAATTTGTTAACATAACCTTTACCTCATGTAATTGCCATCTTATTAGTGTTGTTGTAGTGATTTATGTTGTTATAGTTACAGCCTTACTTCTACAGTGACTTTCAAGTACACAATGAAGCATTGTTAACTATAGTCACCATGCTGTACATTATGTCCTAGGAACTTATCTTAAAATTGAAAGTCTGTACCCTTTGACCAGTATCTATCTCCCTATTTTCTCCTCAGTCACTGGCAACCACTATTCTATTGAATGAAAAGGTTTCAAATGTTTAGAGTTAGGTGTGTGTTTGTGTTGTGGAGGGTTTGCTGCTGTCTTCTCAGAAAGTTAAAGGTGTGTCCCAAAGTAGCCTGATCTCAAAGAAGAGGTTGGAGACTGAGAAGCAAAAGTAGCCAACTCCTTGCAGTCATTCTGTATTTTTTTAATACTTCATTTATTTATTTTTAGAGAGAGGGTAAGGGAGGAAGAAAGAGAGGGAGAGAAACATTGATGTGTGAGAGAAACACCTATCAGTTGCCTCTCACGCACACCCCAGCCAGGGGCTGGTCCCACAACCTAGGCTTGTGCCCTGACTGGGAATTGAAGTGGCAACCTTTCCCTTTGTGTTATGATGCTGAACCAACTGAGCCACACTGTTCAGGGCTGGAGTCATTCTTAAGTAGTTGTAAAACACTTAGTATATTCCTGTTTGAGAGTGTCTTCATTAATAAAGAACAAGTCAAAACTGCTTCCAACAACCATGTCATGACCCTCTTATTTAAATTCTCCCAGAAAATAATATTGGATTACAGGTTGAGTTTGGTGTACTGAATTTAACTGGCTGAGTTCTGTCTTACATGCTTGAAACAGTTGTGCTGCTACTTACAGAATTGCTCCATGTATTTAAAATTTTACTACTTGATAAAGAAAAGCAGATTGTATATAAAAATACTTCTGTGGCTAAAAAAATACAAAATCATTCTCATTTTTAGCAAGACAATCTTTAAAATTACCTTGCTAAATTTAATTGTCATCTATAGTATACATTTAGCATATAGATACTCATTTGAAATGTTAATCATTTTTCAAGTATGTGTATTTCTTTTTTGGCAAGTGAAACCCAGTGATATAGGCATTATAATTATGTACATTTTGTATATGATATAACAAATGATTAATTGTTGTGTATCATACAAATAAAATAAGACAAAATGAATATCTTTATAAGATATAGATTTATATCGTTTAGTACCTACTTCAGCATTATGCATAAATACATACATATATATATGTATAAATAAATAATAGACGAATAGATGGATTTATTATCCAATATAATTTATGAGCCCAAATAATAATATGCATTAATTAATTATTAATTTATATGATGAGATTATGTATAGTTTAGTAGAATAGAGTTCAGCTTATTAGCAAAGGAAGCAAATTTTAAAACCTATAATAAGGTAGATCACTTACATTATCAGATAATGAAGAGATGTCCAATAAAAGCATTACTCTGATACAAAAATCATGGATAATAAGGCTCTCCAGGGACAACCCCAAGATATTATTTTTCCTTTTGCAATAGGGTTTATTTATGTGTAAATCAGTATTTATTCCAGTTAAAAGAGAAATGCACAGATAGAAGAAGGTAACACAAATTTGACCTCCCAAGATAGAATTTTTGTAATCTGTATTACTAGGAGAAGGAAAATAGGTAACTAGATCCCTACCATTCAGAAGCCTAGGTGCGGAAGCAGTAAAAAGGACCACTGCTTAAATCAACAATGTGTTGCCACCCAGGTCCAGACACATTAAGATAAGGGTGAAAAGAGTGTGATCTACTCTTGAATCCTTGATTTTTTTCTGGATGGAATGGACAATTCAGAGTCATGACAATAACTTCCTGGCTGATGTTGGCCTAGAGACTTTCTAGATCATTACCTTCCTTAGTTTTTTAGTCTAAAGAAAGCTAATTTTAATTATATTAAACATTTCTTGCTAATATTCTTTGTCTCTCTTCATTTTTTTAATTTAAGAATTTTTCTTCCACCCTGGCTGGTGTAGCTCAGTGGATTGAGCACAGGCTGCGAACCAGGCATCGCAGGTTCGATTCCCAGTCAGGGCACATGCCTAGGTTGCAGGCCATGTCCCCCCACAACCGCACACTGATGTTTCTCTCTCTCTCTCTCTCCCTCCCTTCCCTCTCTAAAATAAATAAATAAAATCTTTAAAAAAATTTAAAACAAAAAAGAATTTTTCTTCCACCTTATCTGAACATATTTCAAAAAACATCTATTTTGCCTTATACTCTGCTCCTTTTAAATGGGTTGTATTTATTCTACTATCATATGTAAAAATTATTATAAAAGTTCCGAAAGTTTTTTATAATGAAATATTAACACCCAAAGTATTTTGATTACTATTAAAATGGTTGAGAAACATTTTCTTTGAATGTCAAATTTGATTATCTTACATTCATATTCTGCTTTTAAGTTATGGGAAATCAAAGTCAGAGCATATGCACAGGAATGCCTGTCACCAGGACTTTTTACATATCCTGCATCCTTGTCAGTTATTAAATCAGTGTGCTTCATTTTCCCGGCGTAGACTTTATGCTACTGCAGAAGTCATGTGAACAGCTGAAGCAACTGCTTAAATTTTGCCTGAGTTTCTCAAATAATCCAAGCAGAAATAGAAAGTGTGCTTGAAGCACCATTGTTATCCTTCTCTTCACAAGTTGAGCCATCCCCAAGCCTGTCAATCAAACATCCTCTCCCTTAGATGGTTCCACTCTCTTAACCATCATTGCTCAAAATGTCTAGTCCTCATACATTTTTTTAAAAAATTTATTCTTGGATGTACTCTTTAAAAAATGTATGCCTCACTTTAGATAGAGAATACATAACATGTCAGAAATAAATTCTAGCAACATTTTCAAAAATAAAATATTTGATTATGCATTTCTGTATAAGATTTTTGAACACTTCATACCAAAATGATAACATTTTCTCCACTATGTAAGCCCCTATAAAAATAAACGTATGTGGTTATCAGGTATTGTGAACTTGTAAATGAACACCTTCAAAGTAGTCACTTTTAAAGGCTGAGTGTTTACTCAGATGTAATAAACCCACTTTCCAAAAGAAGTGTTTTAAATATTTCTTAGAGTATTACCTTGGATGTTGGTGATAGATTTGTTGAATTTCTATTACTATTCTTTATCCATAAGGAATACAGACATGCCATTGCAGTCCCACAACCTCATCGTTCTATGTCAAAAACAGAACTCTGAGGTGTCAGCCCTGAGGACCCTTATGTTCTTCATTCTGATCACAGTCTTCTTTCTTCTTCCAGAGTAACCAGTCTCCTGATTTTTATCACCAGATACAACCTTGCCTTTCTTTATGTTTAACAATTTAAGTATGCATTTTTAAATATTATTGTTTACTCTTGCCCATTTTTAAAAACCTGATATGTATCTACTGTCTTTTAAACTACAGGGTCATTTTCTCTCATTTTCCTTAAAATGTTAATCATGAAGCCATTTGTCCTGCAGCATTTTCCATAGTCTGGATATTGTGGGTTGCATGCTTTCTGTGTAATGCACAGTGCTCCTTTGTCCTCTTACTTCCTGCACATTTGTTGCTGAATCCAGAGACTGGGTCAGACGTAATAAACCCATGTGTGGTGGTAGTGTATGTATATGTGTGCATTTGTTTGTTTTCAGGAGGCACATCTTTTCTGGTTTGGATTCTTTCTGATGTAGCATCAGTTGCTGACCAATGCCTAGATCCTTTATTTCATGGAAGCTTGCAAAATGGTGATAGTCGATCATTTTATTTTCATTTTCTAGCTGGTATAATTTTATTAAAAATTACTTTCCCTCATCTGTTGTTTGTACAGTAGTAGAAAACATGGGATAAATGATTTTTTTACTCTTATTTATCCAGAGACCTTGTGAATGCTTCTAATAGTCTCTTGCTGCTTAAAAGCCCAAGGGGGAAAAAGAGACAGATTTAGCCTTTTAGAGGATGGGAAACTGCATGCACGAAGGGGCAGGGTGAAAGCTAAACCTACTGCCAGACATGTGAGTGAGGACACCTTGGATCACAGACCACTCATTTCAGCGGTCAGCTGACTTCTGTTGCACTAATGATTCCTAAAAGACAAAAGTAAGAAACTACCAGCTGTGCCCAAGTTGCTAACTCACAGATCTCAACAAATGAAGTGGCTGTTTAAAGCCATGAAGTCTTCAGATGGTGTTTTATGATGCAGTAGACACCTAATGCAATATATTTAAAGATAAAATATCTTGTTTGTTCATACTGTCATTTTCAATTCAAATTAGACTATAGGCTTCCTACTTAACCTCTTTCTTAATGTATCTGGATCTTCTTCCACACTAAGAATCCAGGTTCTGAAGGACACAGGGATGATAATTACTCATTTGCTTTATTTCACATTATCCGTACAACAGTTTCAAAAATAGTAATATCAAATCTATCATGATTATTAAAAACATTAAAATGTTTTCCATATGTTTTCCCCATTCTCATTGAATATTGTAATGTTTTATTACATCTGCATCATCAGAGTTTATAGTTATTAAATAGTGTACTCTCTCGTTTGACCCTCACTTAACCTCTGTTCTACCTCTAACTGTATGCTTAATACTCAGTACATATCCTTGCATCAGTGATGTTCCTCTAGTCAATTTTGCCTTCTGAAGCTCATTCTCAGGGCTTTATCTTATGTATTAGGGGAAAGAAAAAAAATAACAGAAGGAAACTATATGCCCTGAGTTTTGTGTGTTGATAAGAATTTGTAGCTTTCATAATTGAAGACAAGTTTTACTGGGTAGAAATAGCTTATCATAATTCCTTTCTTTGAGGATCTTACATATTTAACCCTTTTTCTTCTAAAATAAAGCCTTACCATTGGAAAGCCTGAGGATAATCCAATTTTCTTTTCTACAATGTCATGTTATGCACTAATACCCAAACTATTTGTTTTTCCTTTTGTTTAAACTCCAGAAAATGTACTAGATTGTGTGATCACGTCCCAGGTAAATATTGCTGCATAGCACACCACCCCAGTACTTAAGCCAAAGCAATAACCATGTTAATAGGCTCACAGATTCTGCAGAAAACAATTTTGGAAAGGTCACAGAGGGGACAGCTTTCCTCTGCTCCACAATGTCCGAGACTGGAAGATGAGTTAGTAAAATTGCTTCATCATTTACTTCTGGTGAGTGCACTTGGATAACTGGAAGCCAGGATTGTCTAGGACCATTGGCTGGAGCACCTGTATGTTGTTTCTGCAGGTGGTGCTCTCAGTGCTCTTGATACTTTGCATGGATGCTGAGGGTTTTCTTATACCCAGTGAATGATGGGGAAGCTACAAGATCTTTCATGAATTTCCTCATATTCTAATTTTAGAGGAGTCATAAGTCTGCCTAAATCAAAGAAGAGATACAGTTCCTCAATTTGATGGTTCTTCTCTATTTTGACTTCTATAACAAAATACCATAAACTGTGTGGCTTTTAAACACTAGAACTTTATTTCTCACAGTTCTGATACTAGAAGTCCAAGATCAAGGCATAGGCAGATTCAGTGTTTGGTGAGGGACTGCTTCCTAATTCATGGACCATCATCTTGTAGCTCTGTCCTCACATGGCAGAAGGGATGAGAGAGCTCTCCAGGGTCTCCTTCCTAAGGGCACTAATTCCACTCATGAGGGTTCTGCCTTTATAACTTCATCACCCCCCATAGGCCTCTGCTTTCAAATACTATCACTTTGGAGATTTGGTTTCAAAATATGAATTTGCGGAGGATAAAAACATTCACTCTATAGTGAGCAAATGTCAGATTTGTGCCCACATTTTAAAAGTACCCAATTTACCTTCTGTTAAATATTACATGCATTTTTCTATCATTTATACACTCATTTATATAATTGGCTAATAAAAGTCTTATCTGGGATGACATCAGGCTTAGGCTCAAGGTTGAAACTCCATAGAACTAGGGGAGATCCAGGTATGAATGAGGTTCCTGGGGTTCAGTGTCTCTTGACCTTATTTGCTCATCATCAGTATTTGTCACTTTCTTCAAATTCTTATCTCTTTATTACTTTTTATATTTTTTTCTGTTTTGCTTATATTCCTAATAGGGCTGTATTTGTTAGTTTATTTCCTTCTTTGTTTAGTTTTGTTTTCATACATACAATGTTTCATTTCTAAGGTTTTATCACTTGAAAAAAGTTTTTTATACTATATCATTTTTACCAATATATTTTAGCTCACTTTAAATTACAAAAGAGTTTTATGTTCTTCTGTTTTGAACCTGGATTTCTGGTAGGCTTTCATTTTTCTCTAGGGAAGTTAATTTTCTCCTTATTCCTATTTTCTTTATTGTAACTTTGTGTGGGATTTGAAACTGATGGTATTTTGTTGCTCATGTGTATGTGACTTCAGTTTTTCTGAACTCTTGAGTGGTTGGATTAGATAGCTTTTCAACTTCACAGAAGTTTGAGGTAGTGTTAAAAAGTAGGTTTAGTTTATGAGATTTCCTGGTGCTGTCCCGAAGCCCACTTTCCAGTAGATCTTATTCCTCTATCTCTGTTATTTCTACCCTGCTCAACTGATTTCTACTTCAAGTAGTTGCTGCTTAGTGTGCGGCACCTCCTACAAGAGTCTTGACTAGTCAGTCCCAAGAGTTCACAGGATAAACAGTTCCCAGATAGCTTCAGAACTTTCCATGGGCTGCATGCAAACACATATTAATGGAGTGAGCTACAATCCTCCTAACTTTAGCTGACAATGTCAGTGGCTTTTCATGCTTCACAGTGCATAACTTTTGCCTCTTCTGTGGTCCATGTTCTTACTTCCATTCCATTACATTCCAGTCACCCCACAGCTTCTCTTTTACCAGATGGATTTACCACAGAGTTGCTTTATATGACCAGTTTAATCTTATAAATTTGCAGTTCTTGGGAATACCTTGTCATCTAGTATTGTCATACATTTGAACACATATGCTTAATTTTTTAGTAAATAACTCTGTTTATATGTGTGGAAATTAAGGAAGATGCAAAAAATATGTTGTCACCACTCTTGCCATTTTAAAAAATCATGAAAAAAATTTTAAAAGGAGTTTCTGAATCCTATATGGTAAAGTGCAAAATAACAATGTCCATCTTTAAAAGAAGGTCACCATCATATGTCTGGTGTTGAAATCAAGCTTAATATTTTATAGCCATGTCTCATGTTATGTATATTTCTAATGAAAAATGAGGAAAGTAGTGTGGAGCTCAATGTCATTTTAAATTGTAGCTTTGAAGAAAAAAATATGTTCCCTGTATACAATCGTAATCTTTTAAATAGTAGTCAGTAAGATGGATACCTTAATTTTCAGTGTCCCCTTTTAATACCAGCTTTATATTGAATGTAATGCAAAAAACACACATAACTGTAGACTGAACGAATATATAACAGCTTCTTGTGCACAGGAAATAATGTACTTTCAGAAGGACTGAGATCATTAGAGTATAAAATTGAAAGAGTTTTTATGTTATCTTAAGGAATAATGTGAATCTTTTTCTCACTGCATAATTCTCGAGCAAAACTAGGAAATTGCTTTGTGACTATATTACATGTCATTTGATCCATGAGGCTCCACACACAGCATTTCCCGTGTTTCCAGGTTCACTTTGGTAAAGATAGATTTTTTTGTTCCTCTAGATTATTCTAGAAGAAGTAGTATAATTACATTGCTAGTTGTCAATATAACAGTAATCAAGTTTCCATAACAAAGAATAGTTTCCTCTTTAAATATTAGTGTAATGGCTGCTGAAATCCTCTGCCTTTCTAAAAGTTATATAACTCAATCCATGGGTACTTGTTTTTGGAAAAACATTAATAAAAGATGAACACTAGTTAGAGTTTTAGGAATGCAACTCAATGTATCTTTAAAGAAAATCTTATTTCTTGTAGTGAAGCATAGTTTATCATAGATTTTATAGATATTATGTATCAGATTTATTGTACCATCTACCTCTTCTCATAAGGTAAGCCATGATTTTACCTACTCTAAATTAAATATCGAAGTTCCATTTATGTTGCAGGATAATTAGAACAACTTAAACAGCTTGAATTTTCATATTTTAGAGCTCTAGCTCTTAATCCTGTGCTCAAAAATTTTTTTCTGGGACTTACACAAAAATATATATCTAAATATGTATATACATACCTGTAATATATCTGCTAATATGTTAATAGGCATATATTAGTTATTATGCATTATGTGTAATTAACTGTTATACTTTTAATTAACTGTTAGTGCATGGTTGTGTGCATATATGTTTATTAAGGCTGATATAACAAAAGGTAACGAGGGGACCTGCATGACTCAGCAGAAAGAAGCATGTAGAGCGCATGCCTCAGGGTGAGAGAGGTGATTGGACAGAGGGACATACCCTCCTACCTACTTCTGCTGCACGCAACTCTGAGGGCTGTCTTTAAAAAGTGGAGAGCTCAGAAACACCATACTCTGCTTTCCCCTCTCCTCACTAATTTGGTTGGCTTCTGGAGTTCCTGGGCCAGCAGGCCTTGGAGACTGCATGGCCCGAGAATGTTCCTGGTGCCCCTCCCTCCACCCCTGAGAGCTCTGGGAGCTGCCTGGCCAGGAGCACAGCAGGAGCTGGGTTGGTAGGGTAGAAGGGGAAGAGGCCTGGGATGGTGGGTCCTGGAGGCTGTGTGGCAGGGCGTCAAACTCCATGCTTCCCCCCCTACGTGGGATACTGTGGGAGCACTGGCAACTGCAACAAGTGCTGTGCAGGCCTACCTGACCAGGAGCACAGCTGCACTGGCAAGACAATGCTGAAGAGGCAGGCAGCAAGTGCTGGACTGGCAGGCAGAAGCCAAGGCAGGAGTAGCATGACACGAGGGGGACTTCGGCCAGTGCACATAGACTGCAATGTGTATGCCTAGAACAGATGGTGACCAGAAGCATGCCGCAGCCACCTGCTTTTTCCTAAGGACGGCACTTTTCAATTGGAAAAGGAATTCCAGTTATAGCTGTGGACTGGTCTGGCCTGGCAGAAGGTGGCAGGGTTATTTTTCTTTGGATGATTTAGAAGGAAGGAGCTTTGAGACAGAAACCTGCCTTTATCTCAAATTATATGGTTATTGAATAAAAGCTTCTTTTTCCTTTCCACCAAACTCTGCCTCTAGAGTTTTCCCTGTTTGGCAGTGAGTGATAGGCTGGGGTGGTAACACAAATACCACAGACTGGATGGCTGAAACATTTATGTTCTCGCAGTTTTGGAGGCTGAAAGTCCAAGATCATGGTGCCATCAGTATTGGTTTCTGATAAGGAATCTCTTCCTGGTTTATATATTACCTCCACCCCATTATATTCCCACATGGTCTTTAGTCAGTACATGCATGGGAAGAGAAAGACCTTTGGTTTCTCTTCCTCTTCTTATAAAGACACCAGTCCTATCAGATTAGGGTCCTGCCTTTATGGTCTTTTTTAACATTACTTCCCTAAGGGCCCTATCTTAAAGCTGAGGCTTAAGGCTTCAACATTTGGAACTTTGGGGAGATACAATTTAGTCATACATATATATGACTAACATGCAAAAAAACGCAGTTACAAATAGGCAGGAATACATTTTATATAGATGACCATTGTTAAAAGTTCAGCCATAGATAATGTGTTAGAAATGTGATAGTTAAATTCCCAAGCCTATTTACTTAAGTCTATATTCATCTCAAACCATATTTTAGTTATATTTCATATTTGCAACAAGAACTTGTATGAGCTGTTATTGCAACACTAATTAGTTGCAACAACAACTCTATTAATTAATACCAATAGAAAACCCAAACTTAATTCTTAATAGTGATTTAATACTTTTTTTATAATTGCAAATTTTAGTTCTGAAAATAGAATTGTAAAAGGAGATGAACAAAAAAAACTACAGAAATTTAGGTAAGCATTTTTGGATACATTTTAGAGGATGTTATCAATTGCTGGTATACTTTTCTGGGATGTCCGACAACACTTTAAAACTTGTAGTTTCCTTTATTAGGTTAAGGGTTACTCCTGAACTCCTCACACTTAGATTTCAGTTTGATAATTTTTTGGCTTGTAAGTGTAAGAGAGAGAAAGGGAAGGAGAGAGAGAGAGACAGAGACAGAGACAGAGAGAGGTTAAGATTGATCATTTCTGGTAACTTTTCCATAGTTTTATTCCTGTGTGAGCTCCAATAGGAGCACCCATGGTGACAATGCCTCTCAGAATTTCTGAAGTGGAACCAGTCAAAGCTCTGAGTTATCCCAGTGAGACTCTCCCACTTGCTCTGTCTCCACAGATATTCACAATCACACCCACAAAATCTCTCTAATTGATCATCAGGATTAATATCATCAAGCCTGTTATCTTTGTTTAGATTGATCACTACAGGGCACTTATCATCCTCAGGTACTCCACATCATCTAACAAACACAGCAATGCTACTAAATTATTTTAAATTTCAAACCTCATCTGAATTTCTCATTCTCAGCTAATGTTCTTGTGTTTTTATGTCACTGACAAAAAAGAAATATTAAGATGACTTTGCTTTTTTATATCTCTGAGAAAAAGCAATCAGAAGAGAAATCCATCATGATCTCCCATCAAACTACCATTCTACACAGTTTGCCTTCCCTCCTTGTACAAGGTCTATGTTCCCATCTAAGCTGAATACTCCACTTGCAAGGGGCCACATCCCCTCTTCACTCAAGGAAATCAGTTCAGAAATTGTTTCTGCTCCAGTATCATTAAGGTTTCCTTCTATTATCTCGTCCTATCACTGTACATACATATTATGATACTTTCAGTTTTCAGAAAAGAAGTTGCTCTATCTGACTTCTCATTTAAGCCAGTATCCTCATCTCATTTCTTAGCTCTGCTTATAGTAAAACTCCTCAACAAAATCTTCTACACTCATTGTTTCCTATTTTTAATTTCCCATTCTTTTATTAATCCATTTGGTTCCCATGACTCCACTGACATAGAGCTCTCTCCCAGTCACATCCACATGATCACATGTAATGATCATTCTCCCAGGACCCATTTCGATACATCTATCAGTAGCATTTTAAATAGTTGTTCATTCCTTCTTCCTTGAAATGCTTTGTTCACTTGGTCTTTGAGATATCCTGCCTCTTGAGCCTTTCCCCAATTCACAGTTCACTTTGCTGTAAAGTTCTGGTCTTTACAACCTCTAAATGTTGGGGCAAACCAGGCATAAATTCATGGATCCTTATACTCTTTTTTAAAATGTTCTATCTTAAGTTATCCAACCTATCATGGGCTTATCATATTTTCTCTATCCCCAAACCGAAGTTTCTATCTTCAACACAAACCTGTTCTCTTTTCTAACTGTGAGACTCACATGCACAACTGCTTATTCAATAACTGAGATTTGAGGAGCCTCAAATTAACATATTTAACATTTTTCATTCTTCACATAACTCACTTTCAAAATCTACCCACCCCTTAGCCTTTCCCGACTTTGTATGTAGCATCTGTATTCTAACACAAGCGTAGACCAAAACCTGGTCATCTCTTTTGACTTCTCTCTTTCTCTCGAATACCTCCAATCCACCTGTAAATCCAGAATCCAACCACCTCTCTTCGTTACCACTCATGTCATCCTAGTCTAAATAATCATTAATACTTTGCTTATGTTATTGTAATAGTTTCCTAATAATTTCCCTGCTTCCATTTTTGTCCCTGCATTCTGAATTCTCCAAAGGGTAGATAGAGTAAGCATTACTTGTTTATTATTTAACCATGTTTACTTAGAATAGGTGTTAAATAAATAATTAATAAGGAAATAACTAAAAATATATAGGGTACATTTAGTTTCCTTAAGTAATTGTGGAACATTAGAAGATAACGGAAAAGGGAGAGTGTACTAAAGTGATTTGCACTAATGAAATGAATGATATAGAATTGAACATTGTCCTGTTCATTTACTAATTATTTGACCTTTGGCACATTACTTTTCTCTGAGCATAAGTTTTTTAATTGTGGTGTCTGGTAGAATTCTAAGATTTTCCCCATGATTTCCATTCCCTGATATACACTGTCATCCTCCCTTTTTAAATAGTAATATATGTGCTGCTGTGGAATATTGAAATAATTTTGCAGCTGTATTAAGTTTCCACATCAGGTGAATTTAAAATAAGATTTCCTGACTCTAGCTGGTGTTGCTCAGTAGACCGAGTGCCAGACTGTGAAGCAAAGGTTCGCTGGTTCAATTCCCGGTCAGGGCATACGGGTTGCAGGCTAGGTCCCCAGTAGGGAGTGTGTGAAGGGTAACCACACACTGATGTTTCTCTCCCTCTCTTTCTCCTTCTCTTCCCCTCTCTAAACATAAATAAATAAAATCTTTAAAAAAATAAAATAAGATTTTTTGGTGGGCCTAACCAAATGTGGTAAGCCTGTGGAATGAACAGTGTTCTTCCTGGTGTGGAAGATTAGAATCATAAGGGAAGTTCTGTGTTTCTGGCTTTGAAGATAGAAAATACTTGGCAAGAAAAGCAGATGTTTTTTAGTTGCTGTGAGAGACTTCAATTGACAGCCAGTAAGAAAATGGGGACCTTAATCCTATAATCACGTGACACAGCCACATGAACTTGAAAGAAAACTCTGGACTTCAGATGAGAATGCAACCTGACCTAACATGGGTTTTAGCTTTGCAAAACTCAGAGCTAAAAGTCTAGTCATGTTGTACCCAAATTTCTAACCTACAGAATTGTGGACTGATAAATGTGCATTATTTTAAGTGACTAAGTTTGTGGTTATTTGCTATGCAGCAGTAGAAAATGACTACATTAATCTCTAAAATGAAGATTTTAATATCTTCTTTAATAAGACCAAAAGGAAGTAGCAATTATTTTTATAGACACGAATACTACCTATAAATTAAAAAAAAAACATTGTAGAGAGAAATGTTGGTAAGACAATGGCCTGCTGTAATTGAAAGTTTTGGAATAAGCAAGAGGAGATAATAGCTGCACTCTAAGGATATTAACATATGCCACAGAAATAACTGGGCAGATAGAACTCCTGCATATGATAAAGTTTGAGTGTGCATCCATCATTCAAATTCAAAGTAGCATACATTTTATTTTATTGGAAATTTCCTAATACACTTAGTGAGTTCACCTGTAGCAATATGTTTTAGAATTTGTTTACAAAATTTAAAACAAAATTACTGTATTATTGATTTCTGACTTAAGGGCAAGCACTATATTAGATACTTAGAATGTCATATTTAATCCTCTAAATAAAAACAATAACAAATTATAACAATCAAGGCCTTATAAACACCACCAAAAAGGTGCTATATATTCTGTTATTCAAAGAAAAATTGTCCTCTAAAATCTAGAATTTTAATGAAAGTACTGATGCACAAAAGGGAATTTGGGTCTTTCTATACATTCTACATTGGGAGAGAAAATTTGGAGTCATTATAAAACATGTTTTAGGAGTAGTACAGAGTGATGAAGTTGCCTTCATTTATCATTTTGATTTAAATTGTATAGCTGACACACTTCTTTTAAATTGTGACTGTCTTAGGTGCTCATTTTTATGTCCCTAACAGGAAGTTCAGAACTTCCTACCTGGTAGACATTACATGCTCACTCAAGTCTGTCTTTCATTCTCAAGTTTCTCTTTAGCTATATAATAAATTTGTCCAGTGTTTTAGTTTTATGATATACACATTCACTGCTAGAAATCTATTTTCTTTACTTAAAAAATCTATTGTTTCATTTCACATTATAGTCCATTTTATATGTAATTAAGCCAATACTCGGATTATTTCTTACAGATTGTTCTACTATCATTAAGTTGTCAGAGTTTTAATTTCTATCCTTTGTTATTCCTCCTGACAATTCAGAAGCAGCATTTTCTTGTGGGTTTTGAAATTTCTTGTAATTTCCTAGTGTTAACCTTCATTAATAGTTTTTAATTTTTCTGGTAGACTCATGTGTACCCTAGGTGGTTAAATTATTTTACAGAATTGGTTTTTATCCACTTTCTCTGGCATCTTATAATTTTCTCAGGTCCAAATTAAATGATTAATTCTTCACTTAGGAGACAAGCAACATGGGCAATAAAAACTGGATTCAATGTTAGAGTGGAACAAAAGGTCAATGTTAGAGTGGAACAAAAGGTCAGTGTTAGACTGGAACAAAAGGTCAGTGTTAGAGTGAGACAAAAGGTCAGTGTCAGAGTGGAACAAGAGCCTGGGGTTTTGATACAGTTATGAGTCTATCTTTTCCTTTAGCCAAAGATCTAGGCAAATATAAACCTTTTTCCTCTTTTTATCTTTTTTTTTTAAATAAATGGGATACCAGTTCACCTTCCTGCCCAAGCAGGCCAAAGAATATTTGTTCTTCTGGGGGCATTGAGAGTTGACCCCATCACCCCTACTGCTTATTACCTATAATTATGTAATATTGGTTTTCAGGATACCTGCTCTGGCTTGAAGCCCTTTTCTCATATGCATGGATATCTTTATTTTGAGCCTGCTACATGTTTT
The DNA here is from genome assembly GCA_004024845.1 of Tonatia bakeri. Lineage (NCBI taxonomy): Eukaryota > Metazoa > Chordata > Mammalia > Chiroptera > Phyllostomidae > Tonatia > Tonatia bakeri. The sequence goes on along the minus strand of PVIA01007122.1, from coordinate 34,487 downwards.
AATGGAAGGCAGTTCTTTTTCATCCATCCCATCATGTTGTTGGAACCAGAAATTAATATATAATTTTGATCAAAAGAAATATAACAAAGAGAGAAAAGTCCATGAAGTAACTGAGCTACTAGTGCATGCACGATCTGAGGAAAATTATGTAACCTCTTGAGCTTCAGTTTCGTTATCTGTGAAGTTGAGATTTTATGTCCTATTTAGAAGGGTTATGGGAGGATTAAATTAGGATGCTTTATTTACATTCTACTGTTTGAGGACATATCCAGTTAAAAGTCCATTTGTAAACCCGGGAGATGTTTATCTTATAAAGACTGACAGAGGCTGGTGCATTCTCTCTTAGAAATCAGCCAAACTGTGGCTGAGACTGAAGAGAAGGCCAAGTACTGATGAGCTGCACTATAACCATTATACCGAGAACTCTCAGGGGGAAAACTATACCTTTCGACATTTGTTTATTAAGCTCAGGAAGTAATGATGGCATATCTGATCTTCATGGCACTTGTTGCAATTTTAAAACACTGTACAATAAAGATGTTTTCTCCCATATTTATTCAATTAAAATATTGCTTATTGGTTGCCTGTACCACTGACTCACGAGCAGTAATTGCTAAATATTCTAGAAATTTTTAAACCAGTTTGCTGTTGGTGGTGTGAAGCTGACCATGGAGGAAGTATTTATAGCTATATAAATTGGCAAACACTACAAATGGAGCATTGATTAATTAACTAGTTAATTAATAACTGATCTACCAACCAGCACTGCATATAATAAACTGATAGTCACAAAATTCCCTCTGTTATTTAATGATATTAAATTTTACTTTTAGTTTGGTAAAATCTCATTTTAACAATTTAAATTATGTCTACAATTGTAAGGAGATTTACACATCAAATTGGCACTACTTGAGGAGAGCCTAAAAACCTAGGTTATGCTACAAGTCCTAGAATTACTCTAGTTTTCATCTCATTAAACTAAATAATAGCTGTGTCCAGCTGAATTTCTTACCTTCACTGGGTAAGAGAATCTCATTTTAAAAGAATGGTGTCTCTAAAAGAGCCCTTAAGCTTCTCAGGTCTCAAAAAAAATGTTGAGCATCCACAAGAAAATTAATCTTATTATTAGATAAAACAAAATCCAGACATGTGGCAAATACAATTTCCTGTTACATTTCTTTGGAGGAAACTACTATGCCATTACGAAACACTCTTCACCAGTAATTTATTCTTATTTATTCTCTATCAATATTTTGGTTTCTAGTTATAAATGTAGTTAAAATATCCAGTGCATACAGCTATCTGGTTTCTGTCACACTAAAGCTATGTTTGACTAATGATTACTTGTATAACTTCTTGTTTTACAATATCTTTGCTAATCCTAAATCACTCTCAAAGCCAGTAATGGATTCTGATGTGACATGTCACTCAGCATAAAGCTCCTCATGCATTTTTGATACCACTCAGACTATGGTAAGGTAACTCTTGACATAAAATTTTTCCTATGAACTTTCCAAGGGGAGACCTTTTGCAACAATACATTTCTTAATCTTTTTTAACCAATGTTGTGTTTTGGTAACTAGCAACTCCCCTAACCCCTGGTAGCATTATTATTCTATAAAGGTTGCATGACATAATCTCACATTAACCACACTTAGTCCTTTCAATTTTCAATCTTGATGAGTTTTAAACTCCTTCAATTTGAGCAGGTATTTACATTTAATCAGAATATCTAACTCTGTGTCCTGGCTGGTGTGGCTCGGTGAATTGAGCACCAACCTGTGAACCAAAGGGTCACTGGTTCCATTCCTAGTCAGGGTACATGCCTGGGTTGCAGGCCAGGTCCTCAGTAGGGCGCATGTGAGAGGCAACCACACATTGATGTTTCTCTCCCTCTCTTCCCTCCTTCCCCTCTCTCTAAATATAAATTTAAAATCTTTAAAAAATAAAATAAAAATTAACTTAAGAAAATAATATCTAACTATGGATTCTTTATATGCTTACACTGAGGTTTTCCAGTGGGTCAATATACATTTATGTTGTACCTTACCACTAAGTTTAAAAACTCCTGAAGGAGCCTTATATTTTTACTAATTTTTATTTGCTCCTGTCTAATATGATGACTGGCACTCATTAGGTATGCAACATATATTAAAAATTTCTAATTTATTTTTAAATATGCATTATACATATAATAAATACAGAAGATATTATATATAACTAGAAGAATAATCATTTTATAGTTATAGAAATGTAATATTGAAATCTGGCACTATATATTCAAAGACCATAATGCTTTTAAAGGAGTCAATGATTTTATGATGATGAGGCATTTTATAATAGATGTTTTCAATAAATGTGTCATGTCCTGACCAACCAGGCTGGTCAAATTGTTCAAATTCTCTTGTTATTCTGGTCTCACATTTACATCATTACTTGGTGATAAGAATTATTGTGGCATGTAAAAAGTTTCCAGAAATTGGTCCAGAGCTAATAGTAAAAGACACTATGAAGAATTCCTGAAAGCCTAAACATTGAAATTGATTTTATCACCAGGTCAGTTTAAGGGCCAGACTCCGAGGAAGGTAGAATCAGGGAGATTTGACAATGGGTGCCAGAGTTTGGGAAATGTTTGCTTACTTTTGGAGTGTTAGAGTTATGTACCAAACAAGTCTATAAGTCCAAAACAAATTGTACTCAAAAAAGAGAATACTACCAAAGTTTATTTAGCAGAGAGAAAATACCACATTTCAGCTCTGAAAACTCAGGGCACATGATCAATGTAATAACTGACATAGACTGACTGTCTTCCCAGAATGCTTGTCAAGTACAGATTTGTGTTGAATGATATCATCTGGAAAAGAAGATACAGAAGGTACAGGAAAGGCACTAGGGTCTTGTTACATACTGTCAAATGTCATCATCCTACAGAAAAAGTCCTTGGTAAGGCAAAGTATTATATATATATATGTATGTATGTATGTGTGTGTATATATATATATATATATATATATATATATATATATATTTCTGGGATCTGTACATAAGTTCTTCCAACTGATGTCAAAAAGCATCTTTTTCTACTCCCATTATCCCTCCCCAAGTTCCACAATTTATTCAGAAGACAGAGATAAAATCACTGAATAAACAGTATCTTCAAGCTGGTTATAGATGCATTTTAGCTCTGAAAGCATTTGAAGCTTTTAGCAAACTTTTGTATGTAACTATTAAAATAGTGTCTCTGATCAAAACATTTGCTTTCAGATATGCACAAACTCAGTAAACTTGCTTTAGGCCTTGAGAAACTACAAATTTTACAGGTAACTCTGAATATTAAGCACTTCACTAAAAAGTATTTGCATTAATCTACTCACATATAAATGGTTTTGCAAAACATTCATGAGTGTTGATATAACCTCAACAGACTTACCTGAATATATTTCCTTAAAGCATACACTTTATTTACTCACATTATATTTAGCTATAATGTTCTAAACAAAAGTGAAAAATCATTGTGTTTTATTATATAGAAATAACTGTTATGAGTAAAGTAACCTAAAAACACCCCTTTTTAATTGATCAAATTTTGAAAACACATGAACTGAAAGTGTGTAACTTAGTTACATTGCATATCAAAAGAAGGATAATCTGTGAAATTATAATATTGATTAGAATAATATTTTCTAATGTATAAACACTTTATTTCAAAAGGGAATTTTTTAAATAAATATTCTATAATTGACTAATCAAATAATAGGTTGCTGTGTTTTTATTATTTTATATAAAAATGTGTTCCAGAATAAGAACAAATATAGGATGGGCAAAAGCAGGTTTACAGTTGTTCATATGGAAAATAACACAATAATTAATAAATAAAAATACAAGAATAAACTTTGTGTTTTGTGTACCTACAACTGTGAACCTACTCTTGACCCATCCAGTAGAGTTAGCATTATTTATATGTAAAATCTTTCATGAATTTTCTATAAAATCTAAGTACATACTTATACATATAAATTTCCATTAATTTTAGTCACTGTAAATTTCAAAACAAATTAAAATTTAACAAGTATAAAATGAGGTTAATTATCTAAATAATACCTATCCATCCCTACCCATTTTGTTTCAAGTGTCTTATTATTTCTTGAAATGTGAAATTATTTCTGTTACTCACCTGTATCATTCTATTTCTTTCTTTTTTTTTTTTTTTTTGGTAGACTTTGCCTGTATTAAATAAAGAAACAAACAAAACTGTGAATACATTTATATTATTTTATTCAAGTAGTTAAAAAAAGAGAAACCTTTTAAAATACTTTGAAAAAATAATTTCAATTGTTTACCAGAAAATAGTGTCTACCGATGGTCATTGGCACCAAGTCAGTGCCAACAGGAATCCCCAATTTGGAGTGTGATGAAGAAGGAAGCTTTACTCAGCACAAATTGTGATATAGCAGGACTCTGAGGCAGCCCTAGGGCCAGGCTCCTCACTGGCTCGACAGCTTCGCTCTGCTCCTTGCTGGTCTGCTGTGCTGTTCTTTGGTCTGCTCCGTTCTGTGCCAATCTGCTCTGGCCTGCACTGGTCTTTTCTGCTGTGCTCTGCTCCAGTGTGACATCTTTGGGATTTCAGCTCAGCCAGGGAAACACAGTGTTCAGTCATGGGTGGAAAGGAAAAGTATGCTCTCAGAGCCAAAGGAGAACTGACTTACATGGACAGAAGTCTCTGCCCCTGGTCCCTGATTGATCCATCCTCATGCAAACCCGAATTCCAAATCCTCATAGCTTGACTGGTCCAAAAGGCACTGTTTTGAATGGTCAAAATAAGGCCACTGGTTGGTTGGAGCTATACAGCTCCAATTGGATGGGGGAAACCTCAGTCCTGTTGGATGAAATTAAATTCCAGGAACTGGTTTTTAAGGGATGGCTCCCATGGCAGAAGCTCAGTGCAGGCAGGTAGTTCAGTGCAGACACAGGTGTTTTAGTGTAGGCTTCTGCCCAAAGTGCGGTCTACATGACAGGCCCATGTGTAGGAAAGGTTGCTAGGCTATGTTTTTTTTTATTTTATTTGAGACCAGCTAGCCACCAAGTGCCCTTCTTAGGTAGTGTCTTCTTTCTCAAGCTTCACAATAGTAACAAAAAAGACACACAAACAGGACAGTTACAAATGTTTAAATGTTTACCCAACAATCTTAGAAACACCCATATTTTTAAAAAATAATGAACAAATACCATGTTAGACAAAATTGAGATTAAGGCATCAAAGAACATGATGTTTAAAATTTTAATGGCCAATCTAATTACTATAAATGGTGAAAAAAATAAAGTTAAGTTGTATAGTGTCAATATATTAACAATAAAATATATGTATCTTTACAATCATGGATTAAGGTTATTATGTGCATAATTATCAATTCTAATGCTAAGTATTTAATATTATCAACTAGTTGAATAAAAACTATTTAAGATCAATACAGAGAAGTGACCAGTAAAGATAAATTTGTACATATATTTTGAAATTGAAATATTTTTATGTTGAATAGATCAGTGTTCCATAGCTGCCACACTTTACCATAATTTGAACTGAGTCATTTGAATCAAGGATTTATCAAGAAGATTTTTTCCCTAATACTTAGGATGGATTCATTTTTATCCTTTTGAAATCAGGGCAATGCTTAGGGGACCTTATTAAAAAGAATAAAATTGCAAAAATAATTAGCATGCCTGTGTTCACTTTATAAACCCAAATGCGTGGAAGTGGCCTTTAGCTAGAGGCTCTAAAACTTTAAATGCAAAGTAAAATGTTTCTAGGTGGAGAGGAAGGATTTTGTAGTAAGTGGATTGAAGAAAAAACAAAACTGATAGCTGTTGGAAATGAGTAAGAGAAACTCTATGAAATGTTCTATGCAGAGATTAGACAAACTACTCACAAGTTGAGATTAATTATTCATGACATTCATATCTTTCTTGTTCTGGCTTAACAGAGTTGAAAATATATTGTAACTTCAGCACATGTCAAAGCATTCCTAGACTATTCTACAGCAAGTCCCTAATCAATACATTGCCCTAAATATTCCCCTGCCAACACAAACCATGCCGATTAAGTAAGAAAATGTAATTTGATTTGGGGGGGCAAAAAACAAATTTATTTATACAAAATTGTGTTATTTATTCCTACGTGTTTAAACTTCAATCACCTTCAAAGTACTCCCCATTTGATGCAATACACCTATCAAGACATTTTTTCACTGCTCAAAACAGTTTTTGAACTCATTGATTTTGATACTAAAAGGCATCTTCTAAAAGGTACTTCTGCCGTTTTTTGTTTCATCTCTTCCACATCAGCAAAATGAGGACTTTTTTATTGGGGAAACAAAAGAAAGTCACTCAGGGTGAGATTGGGTGAATAGGGAAGGTGGAGCATGGGGGTCATGCCATTTTTGGTAAAAAACTGCTGAACACTCAGCATGGTGTGGGCAGGTGTGCTCTAAAATTGCCCATTGTGAAATGGGTGTATACACTGAAAGTCTTCAAAACAATTCACTGAAGTGGAAAGTACCCTCTCACAACAATGCCAGCTGGTACACTGAAACAGATGGGGTTCCTAGAATAATCACCTAGCAAGAAGAAGCCTGTATTACAAGGGGCCCCAGCCTCTAGGAGATAATTCCGGTTTTGGGTCCCCCTCCTACACCATTGCCATTGTGAATAGCATGTCACTCATATTATACATACTTTGACAACATCTGTTTCCCTTTCATCCTTTCCCTATCTCTAAGAAGACTTGTTTTATTTTCATTATGTGTGTAGTGACATCCTTCTCTGTTATTTTTTTGTGCCAAATCACCTCTGTTTGCAATAAGGAAGTTACACAACTCCCCTCCCACACCATCAACCTGTGATGCTTTCTTCTTTGTAAGAGAAATTTAATATCAAATATAATCTATTAAACATCACCTTTAATGTCAGACTTTACTTAATAGTTGCTTGGGCAGTAAACCTGCTATACTTTCTAACACTGTGTTATGAATATTTAAGTTTTTATTTAATTGTATAATTAAATCATATTAAGTGCAAGAGATATTATTCAATTAGTTTATTTCCAGTTCAGAAAAGCAAAGAGGAAAATGCTACTATTGTCCTGAAAACCAATGAAATACAGTAAGAAAATATTTCAAATTCTGTGAAGACAAAACTTAAAAAACTTTATCATTAAAGGGAATAATCAAACTATTTTTGGAAATAGAGCACAAAAAACTATGATAGAAAAAAATGAAAATTTATTGTAAAAAACATGATGAACACACACTCTTAAAATCAGGCTTAAAAGTAAGATAAACAGAAACTATTAATATAATCTTAGACTATAATACAGTCTGATGTATAATAAAAAAGAAAACATAAAAATTCCCAAGAATAAAATATTATGAAAAGTAAATGATTCCAGATCTTTGAATATTAAATACTTTAATAACACCGACATATGAGGATACAATTAACCTCTCCTGACATCAGTGGCAAAGCTATTTAAGTGATCTGAGGCATAAAAATAGAAATTGCATTTTAAAACTGACCCTAAATAATTGAATAGTTAATATTAGTAATGTTTAAGAAATAATGTTACTTGTCTAAATATTTTCCTCATTTTGAAAAATATTGCAAATGTTTGGATTAGTTACCTAAATTACTACCTACAACACAATATAGTAGAATAATACAATAAACCATTCTTTTTTGTTTGTTTTTCTCCTTGATTCAAGCTAATGTTTCCAAGACACTACAAATCTATTCAATTAGATTTTTAAAAGTATATTTTACCTTGATTTATGTATTTAACATTCCATTTTTATGCATGTAATAATTTATTATATTATATTGCTATATAATGTACACTTTGGTTATTTCCTTTGGTCTATGGAGAAACCTGTAGAGTAGAAATAAATAGAACAAAATACTATGTTGCTCCCAAAATTGAAACAAACAAATATTTTGAATCATCTTAACTTTTAACTTAAACCCATACGGATGAGTCTCAGAAAAGCAGTGATCACAAAACAGAGACAAAGAGAAAAGATGAACTGAAGTGTTCACTTTTCTCACCTATTCTATATTCATTATGATGGTAAAAAATCTACATTTGATTTGTAAGATCTAAATTCTGATGAATTAATAAAAAATTTAAACAAATTATTAATAAATACTTAATCAGACAGTCAGTACCTTAAACTGATCTTTTGGGTTACTTAATCATCCTTTGTTTTCTTCATGCTTTTTAAACTATGACAGCTAAAGCAAGTCTCTTTTTTATTTCCATCTGTTCTTTCTGGAAAGGTGCTCTACCAGTCATATATCCTACCTAATTTAGTGTTTATGTAGGGAAAGTGGAGATCTAGGATGTTCAGTAACCTGCCCCAAGGTCACACAACTCCCACTTGGATGATTCAAGATTAGAACACTGAGATTTACATTCCTGTTTGGTGCCATGTTGCCCCTTGATTTGTAAGTACATAGCAATTTCCCAGTAATTTAAAAATTATAAACAGATGTTAAATGGGCAATGAACTATGAAAGCTTTATAAACATGAATAAAGTTTAGAGTGACAATCAAATAAAACTTAAAACAAAGTGCATTTAGCACGTGGTTAATGGTAGGAACAATCCATATCCTGCCACAAAGTAATTAGGCATAAATAGAAAGCTATTATCAAAAAAGAGTACAATTAGTCTTTTAAATTGTCAGTTGTATTTTTTTTCTTCTTAATTTTTAAAATCCTAGATAATTAGTTATCTCTGATTCTAGTTTACCTTTAACTCTGTTCGGTTCAGGCTGTGCTTAGAAGGATTTCATGGGGCACAAACACACACACACATTCACAGAACATATGGAAGGTACACTATAGATAATTGAAGAGAGCAATCTATTCAAAAGCATGTTGGGGGCAAGAAAGACCTCTGAAAATTCAGAATTATAGACTAAATCTTATGAGTGAGTTACAGCAGTTCCCAGCAGGGTGAACTATTTTCATCAAAAAAGTAGTACATTAAGTTCCTACCTTGAAAAAAAAAGTTGCTTCAAGTAACAGAGCTATGCCAGTTGGGACTGCTGAGCTCCAGGTTAAGGTAAAAGTACAATGATAAGCAGGGTAGGGACAAGGAACAAATTTGAAGCAGGCTGTAGCACAAAGAGGAGGCAATAGGAGAGGGAGGTTGAATCAGTGTGAATTATACCTGCCTGGATCACTGAGTCTCTAGGGTAGCAGATCAGTGCCAAAACACATGCTTTGCCTGTCTCACTCTGACTCCACTTACTGTTAGAACTTCAGGAAAACAGGAGATGACAAGTTATAGGAAGACCACTGCCTAAAAGTTGCTTCCCGTTACCCTTCCTAGTTCTTACATGGGGCATGGAAGTGCTATTTTAATAGAAGAGACATCATTTCTTGCAGATTTTATTTGCTGCAACTTATTGAATTTGCCCACATTTTATTTAGTGAGTATCCCTGGTTTAGAGAAAAGTTTATCTTAAATGAATAGGCAGCAGCAAAATAACCTACAAAATAACGGTACAACTGAAGCGTAACTATTATGACATTCAATGAGAGAAAAAATATTATTTTAGGAACTTTGGCTCTAATGATATTCAGAAATGTCTAAAGAGGAAAGGAAAGACATTGAAGATTAAGGATGAGCATTTTAGCAAAATCATTTTAATATATCAGACTCTGTGGCAATGCTATTGTGTTTGTAACCTATTATTGAGTCATAAAATCAATTTACTAGATCACAACAAGCACTTAAATAGAAAGTAGAATAGAATAAATATATAATAGAAACTATTGGAATATATGATTTATAGTAAAGTTATCATTTGATGAAACATCTGTCTTTAGTGTGTGTTTCTGTGTGTGTGTGTTCTTGCTCTCTATGCTACCCTAATGTATTACTTGAATCAAAGAAAAAACCATTAGCAACTGACTCCTCTCTAAAAAAGTTTGAAAATCACTACCTCTTCTCTAAGGTACAAACTGAAAAGGACTAATGTCTTTGATTATACAAGTAATCCTTTAGGTGGTTAGACCACAATAATCCCCCATAATTTTATATCTCAAAATCACTTCATTCTTCTATGTAAAAGTTCTCCTTTCCTAACCTAATTTCTATTTTTATTTTTCCTCACATACCCTAAGACCATATATACTGTCATAGCTCACACAGAGTATCCTACAGAATATTACACTGACAAATGCTAATTAGCTCAAAAGTTTTAAATTTGTTTTCTTTTCTTCATAATTACTTAATGTTTGTACATTTTTCACAGTTTCTCAGAAGGAATTTGTAAAAGGGATGACAAACTGCCTTTCACTCACTTTTCTCATTTTCATTTAATACAGCTACATCAAATACATATGCACTTACATACATATCAAACACAGAAACCAGCAGTTTGGAAACCTTTGTTATCAACAGGCTTTAGGGCCACCCCCCACCTGTGTTCTATTCATAGACACATAGATAAAATAGCAGCATTCCATCTGGTTTATCCCACTGTGTTTCAGATATGCCATCTGGTCTGTTCTCCATTGTTGTATTCATCTCTTCCAACTATCCGAAAAGAACACAAAAGAAACCCTGAATCTACCTAATCCCATGAGAAATATTTGTTGAAGTGTTATTCATACAGTGTTATTTCTTGAAATACTTCTTTTCTAATTCAGTATTATTTTACTGTGAACTCACCTCTGAATCAATTTTATTTTCATGGAATGAGAGTTGCCACTGTTCAAAGCATATCACAGGGAGGTATAGGCTGACTCCCCTCTCCATGTGATAAAAGTATGACTGATACTTCTGCCATTGGAAGTTAGTAACTCCATGTGAGTCTTGGGAGAAAGAATTGGTTGACATACCCACATATATGCAGCCATAATTCTGTACTTTACAATACAAAAGTATGTCACCACAGCAATCTAAACTAGAGTTTTTCTAAGGTTTTTTAATATAGAATTTCCAATATGTAATAAACAATGGTCCTATAAAGTTTAATCAATTCAGTTTTTGTTATTAGCTATTTTTTATTTATTTTTAAAGTATATTTTATTGTTATGCTATTAGAGTTGTCCCATTTTTTTTCTCCCCTTTATCACCCTCCTCCTTGCACTGTTCCCCTCACCCTCCAGTATCCCCCACCCACAGTTCATGTCCATGTGTTGCATATGTAAGTTCTTTGGGTTCCCCATTTCCTATACCATTCTTAACCTCCCCTATTTGTGTCTACCAAGTATGCTTCTTATTCCCTGTAACTTCTCCCCCCATTTTTCCCCTTCCCCTCCCATCTGATACATCTCCATGTGCTATCCATTTCTGAAATTCTGTTCCTTTTCTAGTTGTTTGCTTAGTTTTTGTTTTTTAGGTTCAATTGTTGATAGTTGTGAGTTTGTTGTTTTGTTTTGTTTTTTACCATTTGTAGTTTTTGATCTTCTATTTCTTATATAACTCCTTTTAAAATTTCATATAATAAGAGCTTGGTGATGGTGAATTCCTTTAACTTGACCTTATCTGGGAACCACTTTATCTACCCTTCAATTCTAAATGATAACTTTGTTGAATAGAGTTATCTTGGATGTAGGTCCTTGCCTTTCTTGACTTCGAATACTTCCTTTTAGCCCCTTCTTGCCTGTAAGGTTTCTTTTGAAAAATCAGCTGATAGCCTCATGGGAACTCTTTTATAGGTAACTCTCTTTTGCTCTTGCTGCTTTTAAGATTCTCTCCTTATCTTTAATCTTGGGTAACTTAATTATGATGTGTCTTGGTGTGCTCCTCCTTGGGTTCAATTTCTTTGAGAATTTCTAGGCTTCCTGGACTTCCTAGAAGTCTGTTTCCTTCACCAGATTGGAGAAGGTTCCCTTCGTTATTTGTTCAAATAACTTTTCAGTATCTTGCTCTTCCTCATCTCCTTCCAGCACTCTCACGATTCAGATGTTGAAATTCTTGAAGTTCTCCTAGAGGTTCCTAAGCCTCTCAATTTTTTTTTGCATTCTTGTTTCTTCATTCTGTTCTGGTCAGATGCTCATTTCTTCCTTTTATTCCAAATCATTGATTTGAGCCATGGTTTTCTTCCTTTCATTGTTGGTTCCCTATATGTGTTCCTTTATTTCACTTTGTGTAGCCTTCATTTCTTTTCATTTTGTGACTGAGTTCAATCAATTATGTGAACTTCCTGATGACCAGTGTTTTGAACTCTGCATCAGACAGGTTGTCTATCTCCTCATCATTTACTTCTTTTTACTGGAGTTTTAATCTGTTCTTTCACTTGGGCCATATTTTCTTATCTTGGTGCATGTGTTACATGGTAAGGGGCAGAGCCTTAGGTATTCTCCAGGGCATGACAACCCTCTTTGCTGCATGCACTGTGGCACTGTCTGTGGGGAGGGATCAGAGAGGGCACAATTCTACTTGCTCCAATGTCATCCCACTTTCCATCACTTCCCTCACTTCTCACAAGAGGATTGTGTCCTTTCAGATGCTGATTCTCAGGTGGGTATGTGTGTGCAGATTTTAGGATCCTGTGGTTCTTTCCAATTAACTCTCCTCTGAGTCTGGGAGTTTCTCCTGCTACCACAGATTTTTTTTTTTTTTTACAGCATGGGGTTTTGAGTCTTTAGTTTCCTGCACTGAAATTCTGGCTTTCATGGTCTGTCTTATTCCTGCATTCTTCCCCTGGGCTTGTCTGCAGGTGAATGTGGGAACACCCACAAGGGTCTTGCCAGCTATTGCCTTGCCACAAGTCCTCCCCACCTGGCAGCCTTTCCCCACCTCCCCTACCATCTACTGTCTGGATGAATGTTTTTTTAACTCCTTGGTTGTTGTACTTCCATGTGAATGTTTTTCTGGCAGTTCTGGTTGTTCTTCATTTTTAAGTTGGTTATTATCCTTCTTTTGATTGTGCAAGGAAGCAGAGCATCCTGGCCTATGCTTTCATCTTGGCCAGAACCTGAATCTATTTTTTAATTTATTGATTTGAGAGAAAGAAAGACATCAACTTGTTCTTCCACTTATTGATTCATTTATTTGTTGTTTCTTGTATATGCCCTAACCTGGGATTGAACCCTCAACCTTAGCATATTGGGATGACATGTTACTTGCTGTTTTTATTATTTTACTGACCCAGCTTAATGAATAAAAGCAATAGTAAAACCTAACCAGCTTTTTGCAAGAAAAATTTGTTATCCAAATTACTTATGGAGCAACAAATATTCCATGTGAAGGAAGTGCACAATGTTAAAAGTCAGAGAGTGTAGCTCAGAGAGACTTAAGTGATTCTGTGTGACTCAAGATTTATGCAGCTAATAATATGGGTTAAGGGGCAGGTGGAGATAGCAAAGAGGACAATATGTTTGTTTAATGGAGTGTCTTTCTCTTTTATTACTGATGAAAGAGATGACTGTTATCTGCTAGTACACACTAAAACCTTATATTCTTTTTGTTTCCTTATTCACAGAATTACAGTTTCTTAGAAAATGTGCCATCACTAAAGTCCTGGTAGCAATGAGTTGGTCCAGGATGTTGTTTTTCTAGGTACTTAAGTACACTAATCTTTTTTCAATGACCCGTATAATAATAATAATAGAGTAAGTGTATGTACTAGATTCCTCAACCAATTCATCTCATTAGTTAAGGATTTATTTATTTTATTACCTCCCTTTTTATTATTTTAATAAGACTCCAAAACTGTCTCTACCATTTCTATACACACATTCACACATTTAGAGTCTCTCTAATTATTTTCTTAAAATTATTCTTGATGACTCTGAGCAGTCTGGAGTGGCACAAAGGAGTTAAGAACAGTTATGATTCTTCCATTTCTTTTGTGTTACCAAGGGAGGCTTGAGAAGCCAAGAGAGGGCCATAAGAGAAGCCTAGACCTTTACTCCCCAGTGTCACCACTCACTCCTCTACTCTCTGAAAGCCATTCTGCTATAGACTGTTAACAGATATTTTTCCTTTCTTCCCTGCACACCCATGCCTAGCAAAGCTGTCTCCAAAATTTCAAATCTCCATAAAAAACCTTGAACTAACTATAACTGATATGGTTAATGAATTTGTTAAAATTTACCTATTTTTTCTTACTGAGCATTTAAGATGTGCAAGAAAATATGGTAGGCGCATTTCACCTTGAAATACCTTCAGTGGTATCATCATCATCACTAGCAGCAGCGTATTGGCATCGTCTCATCACCATTCTACAGATACTTATTAAAAAAAAAAACAGCTGTTGTAGGAATTGGAGTACAGGGGTAAGAAACAATGATCTGGTCCCACAATTATAGTCCTCAGAAATTATAATAAAACTTTACACAATAGATTGCAACTTTAAAATACATTCAGTTATACCATATATTTTGATTTTAAAATATAACTTTAAACTCTAAATTACTAAATATTTAGCTTTTACTTGTCTTATCTCATAATTTAAAAATTCCCTAATTTTGTTCAGCTACTCACTTGTATAATGATATTATATCATTTAAGTGGGTATCACCATAGAGATACCACATTCAAGGAGTGAATAAATAGCAGGATCATTTCACATTTAAGAATTCTACATTTGCTATGGCCCATTTATTCTTAAATATTCAGTGTATAGACAGTTGGTCATAGTGGACTGGAACTCAGGAGTGAGAAGTAGGTTAAGATTTGGAATTCACGAGATATGGTGTTGGCAGATGAAGCAATGGATGAAATCACCCCCCAAAAAAGGTAAATGAGATAATAAAATGGGAGAGAATCTTAAGGACTCATATCTAAGGAAAAGATGGGCTGTCAAAAAAAAAAAAAGTTTTCCTAGGATACTTAAAGGTCAGTCAGAGATAGGTGAAAAAACTAGGAGATTGTGCAAAAGAGAGCTTCCCGGAAAAGAGAGTGTTCAAACATGATTGTATTACAGGACTGAAAATTTCGTAGCAGATTCTGCAGTTAGGACATTAATGGTGACCCTCAGCAAGAGGTTTAGAGAGCTGGGATTTACTTTTGTGTTTCAAGAGTGAATGAGGTGAGGAAGTGAAGACACCTGGGGAAGATGGGAACTGTATGATTGAATTTTTTTGTGTGTTGTTTTTGTTTTTGTGTCCATGTTTTAAAAAAATCAGATCTTCTTTTGTGTGCTCTTATCTTCTCTAATCTCCCCTCTCTTCCTTTATCCTTTTTCCCAAGCTCACCACCCCCACTCTCTCTCAATTTCTCTCTCCAATTTTGCCTTTGGTGCTCTGAAATTACTATCTTTTCAGACACCGGAATAAGAATTTGGCTGAGAGAAAAATGATTGACATATAATCCTTTCTAAAAGTTAGATTTCACTTGTATGGTACTGGCTCAACATGTGGAGGGTGTTAGTGTGTGTTTGCTTTTCACTGCTGATCCTGAGAGTCAGTGGAAACTGCGGTTTGGTAAATGTCACAGCTCTCCAGAGTGCTGAATGCCAGGGCTCAGCTGGTCCATCGGATTCTTTCTAAAGGGCTTGAAAGAAAAATCTGACTTTCCATGAGGCATTCTTGTCAAGACATCAACCAAATGAAAATTTCTTCACCAAAGTGTTTACAGAACAAACTTCCCAGTGCTGAATTTTGGACCAACTTGGGAAGAATTTTACTTTTATTTTTACCCAGGGAAACTAGCATCATAAATCATTCCAAAACTAATTTTTTTTTCTATTTACAACACATTTGGAATGTGTTCTGGAACATGAGTGATTATTTCACCCTTCTCTGCATATTTGATGTAGCTGCTTGAATCTCCCCTATCATAATACATTCTCCACATTATGACACTAACCTCACACAGCAGTGCCTCACACAGAAGATGCACTCATTAAATATTAGGTATTTTTGGTGAGATCCAGCACTTATCTCTTACTTAAAAGTGAAAAAGCTCTGAAATTGCCTTTCAGTTTCCTTTTGCTTCTAGGGTATAGACACATAAAACCTCATTTTTTTACATCAGAAACAACCTTTGCAGTTTCTGAATGGAAACATACTGAGAGAAGTATGTTAAGGAACAGGGACAGTGGAGAACGAGTTCTGGTGGCCAGTGGTGGCCGTGGAGCAGACACATGCTGATTTCTGGGGCAGTAGTAGCCCTATGCCCAGGAGCAGCCCCTAATGTCCACAAGGCCTCATTTTCTAGTGTGCAGTGTGAGAGGCCTGTGAATCTTCTGTGACATGGTGTTGGCTAAGGTCTTAACTGCAGCCTAGCATCCTTTTTCTTGCTCTTTTTCTATACCAAATTCTCAAGGCTTCTGGAATACTGTGATCTATTCATACTCTTAAAAATAACTTTTCTCTTTTAATAATAATCAGAGTCAGATTCTGTTGCCTGCAGCTAAGAAGCCTGATGGATTTGCCATATGCATCAACTCAGAAGTGACCACCGAGAATCTTATCAAATTTAACTTTGACTATGCATTATTAATGGCTAAAGAATTTCAAGAATTGGCCCTGGCTGGCGTAGCTCAGTGGATTGAGCTCGGGCTGCGAACCAGGTATCGCAGGTTCGATTCCCAGTCAGGGCACATGCCTAGGTTGCAGGCCATGTCCCCCAGCAACCACACATTGATGTTTCTCTATCTCTCCCTCTCCCTTCCCTCTCTAAAAATAAATAAATAAAATCTTAAAAAAAAAAAAGAATTTCAAGAATAGGCTATCTATGTGAAAATACTCTGTTTGTTCTTTAGATCTGGTAATAAAGTGAGATATTAAGGCTTGGATACTTAAGACATACATTTGATGAGTGAGGTCTTAGAAGGTCAGATTCTGATTGCTTCTTTGGAGATTGCTTTCACAGTTTGATACAAAAAAAGCCTAAGCTTCACAGGCTACTTTCTGACTGATTTCTAGCAATGTGCCCTCAAAAGCACAGTTGATTTTCAAAACTCTGCTCAATAATGTCCCAAATAATAGTTTTTATCTCTAAACTCTTCAAGGAATTTTTAGATGGTGAGCTACAGACTCCACAATTTATTTACCTTTGGAACTGTATGAATTTGATCCTTCTTGATGGGTCATGGTTACACCCCAATCCTTTCATCAAGTAAATTTTTCTAGTTAATTAGGCATTCCCTGAAAGACATATGCCAGTTTCTTCTTGTTTAAGCCACAAGTCTGAGCTTTTTCATAATTCTTTAAAAGAAAGAGCATGTTTCAGCATTTGGTTCAAAAGAAATCTTTGTGTTTTAAGACATATGATTATACAGGACATATGTCTTAATATAGCAGCATATACTCAGAACAAGAATAAATTTTTGATAGATTTATTAGATGAGATAAAACAAAAGTGTTTTAAAATACTGTAATTTAAATTCTATATTGATAAGTTGTTAACATTTTTGAATAAATGAAATGCACATACCTTTTCATGGAAGGGAGAGATTTCCTCCACATTCCACATGCAGGTAACATGATTTTACTTTTGTATTACTATTTTTTAATCCTTATCCAAAGATGATGCATTCATAGATTTTAGAGAAAGAGCAAGGGAGACAGAGAGAGAGAAAGAGAGAGGAGGGGGAGGGAGAGAGAGAGGCATGAGAGAGAGAGAGAGGTGTGTAAGAAAGGGAGAGATGAGAGAGAAACATTTATTGTTTGCCTCCCATACACACCCCAAACAGGGATAGAATCCACAACCCAGTATGTGCCCTGACCAGGAATCAAATGCACAGACTTTTGGTGTCCAGGACAATGTTCCAACCAATTAGCCACCAAGCCAGGTCTGATCTTTTTTTTTTTTTTTTTAACTAGAAATAACATTAATAGAGAAATTACCCTGATTGATACCCACTTTCTACCATAAATAGTAATTATTTGAGCTAGACAATAACCAAATGGTCTATAAACAAATTATTCAGAAAGTTGCCTTATTCAATAACCTGTAGATACATTTGAAAAAGTTATCTTCTAGTGTTCAACTGAATTTTCAAAGAATATCATATGTTACCAATATTATATAACTGACAACATGGACATTGAATAAAACTCAGTTTTTCAGAATAAACCAATTTTGGTGTGACATATAACCTAGAGGTCTGGCTCTTAGAGTTGGCTTAAAATAAAAATTTTGTTGTTTTCAGGAAAATCTTGTTCCTATTCATGAATGGCCTTTTCATTTTGAGTCTCATCAACTTCATATGGGAAAATGAAATCTACCTTGAGCTTAGCTGGTCATCGAAGTACATGTCTTCATTCTATTTTAATACAACATAGATCAACTTTCATGTATGTGTCAAAGAACATAAACTCCATTCATTTCAATAATACCTATCAAAACCTGGCTGAAGTTTTTGGTTTTGGATAACTTCTATGAAATATTGGATGGAAGAAATTTAAATGTTGATTTATTAACCTACTTATACTAGTGATTTAAAAACTTAAGTTCTAGAACACTCTCTTCAGATAAGGCCTTGTGTAAATATAGACTATGTCTGTAACAGAGAAGATGGAATGGCCTTCTTTGGCAGGCAAGTGGTGAACCCTGCTCCCAGCCCTGAAACCTTGGATTCCTCTAGATGAAGAGAGCAGTATTTGGAAAACTTCACTCTGAAGATGTTCATCTGGCTTGCTGCATTAATGCATTCCAGTAAATTCTATCTACCAGAGTCACATTGTTTCAACTCCCCACCACCTAGGTTTTCCTGATTGCATTGCATGTATTATAAGGCATGGGCTGTTGAATGGATTTATAAAAAATACAGAACCCTCCAAAACTCAACATTGTATTTATTGTGATTATGATGTTAAGATATTTGTTATAATATCATACAATTCCTCTTTACTCATGGGAAAACTTATTTTATGTCATAGCTAGAAACAGTTGCGCTCGTGTGAAATCAGTTTGTTTCATCTTTGGAAAACTAAGACAAATATAACAAGTTCCTTATATTCATTGGTTGCTGTGAATAAGTTCAAGGACAAATTTGTAACTAAAGTCTAGCAAGTGTACACTTACTTCTGGCCATATTTTGTGCACTAATCTTTGATTTTATGAGTTCCACTTGTATCTTTAAATTTGCATCTTTGTTTTTTGGATTTGTTTTTCAACTGATTTTGCCTTTGACTAGTTTTATTTTTTTTCCAACAAAAATATGCTTGAATCTGCTTGTATTATTTATATTTTTTCAATGTTGCCTGAAATCACTTTGGGGGGCACAAAGCAGTATGGAAGGAGGTTTATTAGAATAATTTTAAAATGTGGTCTTTTACCTCACTCATTTGAAAACTTAAGTGTGTATATTTCATATGAAAATTTCTAAAGCTTTTCTCTTCTCAATATTTATCTTCAATAAATTTATTTATTCCTAATCTGTTCTCTCACATATACTATAAATAAGGTACTGACAAGTTTTAAAATATTTGATGTGCTCACAAGCAATGAATTGTGAACAGTTCTTTTTTCCTCAAAAATAATTTAGGTAGAAACATTAGTCTTCTCTTCACTCAAATGCTTCCTATCTTCCCAGTTTGGTACAAAAATGTCAAACTCAAAACGCTTCCAAACATTAAGAACTAGTCAGACAGAGTAGTAAAGACAGCCACTAGTGCCCTTGCACTTCATTAGCAGAAAACTAAATAGCAGAGCTTTTTGAAAATGTTTTCAGAAGCTAAGTGGTTGCACCAAGCAGAGCTCTTATGTGCATACAGATACAGATATGTAAATTAGGTTGAACTTTATATGCTCCAGTCAACCTGTCCTCAATAAGGTTAACCAGGAATTTGTAACATTTTCCTATAGTAATTAATATATCTAAAATGTGAACTAGTCTCCTGAGTATGGTCTTTTGGAAGTAACAATGTCAACATTGGTGAGAACAGAATATTAGCTTTATTGTTTCCAACTGTTTCAGGTCAATAGGGTAATTTCTGAGCCATTAATTGATTGAATTAACAAGTATTGCTCAGGTGTCCTTAAATAGTTAAATAATTTTATTATGGAATACTCTTCTTACAGCATCCAGTTTGAAATAAATATTTCTCAATGTTAAAAAATTATCTGCTTAATAGTCAGAGAGCCTAGCAGATCCCTGGGGATAATTAGGCAGAATCACACTATGGAAACTGGGAGGCACATCAAGCAGATAATTTCTAATACATTTTAAGCTGTGGCTCTCTACTTTCACCCTGTAATTATTTCTCACACAATGTGATCCATCCCAGGGCAGAATTTTTGAATATAAACATAACTTTCAGTGGGAACCACTAATGAAGGAGCAATGCTCAGTGCTATCCAGCACAAGGACATGCATAAATCATAATCTCAAAATGCAAAAACAGAATGAACTGCTTTATTATTCAAGAGTTACAGTCCTCAGTACATTAGTATCCCCAAACTAATGACATCAAGTAGACTTTTATTCTAGCTAAAACTTTCTAACTCACAAAAGCAATATGAATATATTTATTATTTCCAAATTTCCTTGAGATATTTTTTAATTAGCCATACATTTTTAGGCAATATACTAATAGCATTTCTATTGAACAAAGCCAGCATTTTAATCAAACCAAATTTTTTCCAAAAAATGATTTATACATCACATAAATGTTTATAAATTAACTAATATTTTATATATAATAAATATATTGATTTCTAATTCACTTATAATTCTGGCATAGCTAATCTGTAGACAGATTTCATAGAATTTAGATCCCACATAGTATTGGTAAACCAAGGAGATAATTACTGATAAAAAAGAAAATTCATACATTTTTTGCTCTTGGAGCTAGGACTAAAACAGAAAATTAAGCACACCATTTCTTTCTAGCATTTTTCACATTTGCTCACCGAGGAGACAGGAATCTTGGGTGTGCATTGCTATGCATGAGGTGATGGCAGGGGGAGGTCAGACCTGACCTTTTATCTCCTTCAGGCCTAGAATTTTGTCTTAGTTTCCACATAGGCACCTATCCTGTAATGCCACTTTTTATAAGTTACTAGGTTTTCACAGATGCTATCTAGGTAAGTGCTACTTAGGATCCCTCCTCCTTTAAGACTCTACTTTATTGATGTCCTCTAACTTTTCCTAATTGCCCTCTAACTCATCTATTTAAAACAAAGGTATATCTTCTATTCATGTTTAATGATTTTGATGTTCTGAACTGGGAGAAAATATTCTCTACATCTTGCTAACATAATTCAAAAAATTTATTGTCAATTATGTTTCCTCAGCTGCAGTGACTTTTAATGTACTTTGGCACTTTCCTTGATCATGTAAAATGTAGGTGATACCCATTTGCCCTCACCAGACTGACATGTTTAGAGCTACCACAATACTATTTCCAAAAGAAGAAGTTGAGCTACAATATGTCTAGCTATCTGAGAGATACAAATTAAAACCACAATGAGATACCACTTCACACCAGTCAGAATGGCCATCATAAATAAAGCAACAAACAACAAGTGTTGGAGAGGTTGTGGAGAAAAAGGGACCCTAGTGCACTGTTGGTGGGATTGCAGACTGGTACAACCACTATGGAAAACAGTATGGATCTGTTTTAAAAAACTAAAAATGGATCTGCCTTTTGACCAAGCAATTCTACTGCTGGGACTATATCCTAAGAACCATGAAACACCAATCCAAAAGAACCTTTGCACCCCAATGTTCGCAGCAGCACAATTTACAATAGCCAAGTGCTGGAAGCAACCTTGGTGCCCATTAGTAAATGAATAGATCAAAAAACTATGGTACATTTAAACAGTGGAATTCTATGCAGCAGAAAGAAAGAAGGAGCTCCTACCCTTTGCAACAGCATGGATGGAACTGGAAAGCATTATGTTAAGTAAAATAAGCCAGGCAGTGAAAGACAAATACCATATGATCTCACCTTTAATAGGAACCTAATCAACAAAACAAAGAAACAAGCAAAATATAGCCAAAGACACTGAAATGAAGAACAGGCTGACAGTGTTCAGAGGGGAGAGGGGAGGGAATTTCAGGGGAATTTCAGGGGAGAAGGGGAAAGGTTTACAGGAACAAGTAAAAAGGACACATGGACAAAAACTAGGGGCAGGTGAAAATAGGAGGGAGGTGGGGAAGGCTGGGTTGGTGGTTTGAGATAGGAGTAAAACATAGAAAATTGTACTTGAACAATAATTAAAATAAAACTTAAAAAAAAGAAGTTGAGCTAAATATCAAGAATTTTAAAAGCTGGCTTTTCTTTCATTGCTGGACCGAGCTATTCTAATCAGAAGGGGAAATAAGCTTGAGACTATTTAATTGCATCTTCTATTTGAATTATGGACATGTAGCCCAGTTTTTGTTGGTAGATATCCAAACACCAGATCTGTTAGTAGCTTTGTGAAGGGAAACAAGGCAACAGAAAGCAAACTCAAAATGATGAAAATTTCTGTGAAGTTACTCCTTTAAGAATAGATCCACTTTGCAGTATAATTTGAAGTGAGGAAGGTTCTTTCTTTTTTCTCAGAGTTGCTTTGGTTATTCAGGGTCTTTGGTGGTTCCAAAAAATTTTGATTATTTTTGTACTATTTTTTTTAAAAAGGCCATTGGGATTTTTATGGGGACTGCATTAAATCTGTATATTGCTTTGAATAATATGTCCACTTAAGCTATATTGATTCTCCAATCCAAGGACACAAAATTTTTCCATTTATTTGTGTTTTTATCTTTCTGTTTTCATTTTTATTTGTTTACACTATTACAGATTTATTTTTACACCTTCCCCTTTGCACACTGCCCCCCACCTCCCCTGTTACCTGTGTGCGTGCGTTATGTACATATGTTCGTTGGCCGATCCTCTCACCTTCTTTCATCCAATCACCCTCTCCAATATCTTTTAATAATGCTTTGTAGATTTCAGTGCGTAGGTCCTTTACATCTTTTTTATTTTTTAAAGATTTTATTTATTTATTTTTTAAAGAGGGAAGGGAGGGAGAAAGAGAGAGAGAGAAGCATCAATGTTCGGTTGCTGGGGGCTGTGGCCTGCAACCCAGGCATGTGCCCTGACTGGGAATTGAACCTGAGATGCTTTGGTTCGCAGCCTGCGCTCAATCCACTGAGCTATGCCAACCAGGGCGGTCCTTTACATCTTTTGTTAAGTTTATTTCTAAGTGTTTTATTCTTTTGGGTGCAATTGCAAAAATAAATTGTTTTATTCTCATTTCTTTTTCTGAAATTTTATTGTTAGTATATAGGAAGGCGATGATTTTTATTGAATTCACTGGAGTGACATTAGTTAACAAAACCATATCAATTTCAAATGTATAACTCCGTAAAAACACCCTGTGCACACTACATCATATGCTCACCACCCAGAACCAGGTCTTTTCCAGCCCCCACTTATCCCCTCTTTGCTCACTTTCATCTTTTCCCTTTCCCCTTTCCCTCTGGCTGTCACCATACTGCTGTTTGTGTCTCTGTGTCATATATATCGCTTAATTCTTTTACCTTTTTTTATCCAAGCCCCAACTTCTTTCCCTTCTGACAGCTCGCAGTGTGCTCCATGTGTTTATGCTTCTTTTTTTATTTTGTTTGTTAAGTTATTTTGTTGAATATAGTGCTCATTTCAGCAGCATGTATACTAAAATTGGAATGATATATAGATTAGCATGGTCCCTGAACAATGGATTTTTGTACCCTGTGAATTTACTGTATTTGTTTATTGTTTTTAATTTTTTTTAGGTGGAATCTTCAGGGTTTTCAATATAAAGAATCAGTCATTTGTAAAAGATGACAGTTTTACTTCTTCATTCCCAATTTGAATGCATTTTTTTTTTTTCATTCTCTTGTCTATTTACTCTGGCTAGGACTTCTGTTACTGTTCTGAATAAGTGTGGTGAGAGTGGACATCCTTTTCTTGTTTCTGATCTTAGGGAAAAAGGTATCAGTTTTTCACCATTGAGTATGATATTAGTTGAGGATTTGTTATATATGGCATCTTTATGTTGAGGTACTTTCCATTAAAACAGCGTGGTATTAGCAGAAAAGCAAACACACAGACCAATGGAACAGGATTGAGAGTCCAGAAATAAAACTACGTGTATATGGGCAAATAATTTTTGTCAAAGGAGAAAAAATATGCAAGAGAGAAAAGAAAGCCTCTTCAATAAATGGTGCTGGGAAATCGGAAAGCCACATGCAAAAGAATGAACTTAGACCACTGTTTGCCCCATGTACAAAAACTAACTCAAAAGGGAACAAAGACCTAAACATAATACCTGAAACAATGAATTATATAGAAAAAAATATAGGTACTAAACTAAGGGACCTTGGTCTCAGAGAGGATTTTATAAATTTGACCACAAAGAAAGAGAAGGCAAACATAAATGAATGGGACTATATTAAACAAAAAAGCTTCTGCACAGCAAAAGAAACTGCCAAGAAAACAAAAAAAGTAAACAATCAAATGGGAGAAGATATGTGCAAACAACAGCTCTGACAAGGCTTTAATATATGAAATATATCAAGAACTCATACAACTCAACAACAATCAAACAAACCAATTGAAAAATGGGCAGAGGACCTGAACAGATACTTCTCTCAAGAAGACATACACATGACCATTGAATATATCGAAAGATACACAAATTCACTGGCTGTTAGGGAAATGCAAATCAAAACTACAATGAGATTCCACCTTACTCTTGTTAAAAAGACTGTTATTAACAAGACAAGTATTATCAAGTCTTGGAGGGTTTGTGCAGAAAAGGGAACCCTAATTCATTACTGGTGGGAATGTAAACTGGTTTGGCCACTATGTAAAGAGTATGAGAGCTCCTCAAAAAATTAACATAGCATTCCTGTATGACCCAGCAACCCGTCTTGTGTTTATTTATCTGGATATTTTGAAAACATTTATTCACAAAGATATGTGCACCCTTATGTCCACTGCAGAGTTATTCACAGTTACCAAGACATGGAAACAATTGAAGTGTCCTTTAATAGATAATAGGCTAAAAAAGATGTGATGCTTATATACAATGAAATGCTACTCAGCCAAAAGAAAAGATAAATACTGCCATTTTGACAACATGGATGGATCTTGAGAATATCATGCTAAGCTGAAATGCAGACAGAAAAAGTCAAGAACCATATGATTTCACCAATATGCCAGATATAAAACTGAAAGCATCACATGAACAGACAAGAAAAACAAATATTCATGAACACAGACAACAGTATGGTGTTTACCAGGAAGAGGAGAGGTGGGGAGGTAGTAAAGAGTAAAGGGGGTCGAGTATATGGTGATATCAAAGAGGTCTTTCAGGAATGTCTGAAGATTCAAGGAGGGGAGGCAGGATGGTTAAATTTTCACTTTTTGTGCTGGAAATATAAGACGTGCTTAGGGATACTTGCTCTTGGAAAGCATCACAATGCATCCCAGGAGGAATTCATTTCACAGACGCAAGTTTCCAACTAGAAAGAAATCTAGGAAAGGAGAAAGAAGTAGGGAGGGAAATCAAAGTCTACCCTATACTGAGTACAGAATAAGCTGCTCCAGTCTCAAAATACACACACACACACACACACACACACACACACACACACACACTAACCTAACTGACAGAATGACCTCATCATCCAAATAGCAAATGGATACATTAAAACTCTCAGTCACTATTAGCATATGGCAAATCTAATGTTTATTGATGATGGCTGCTAGTTAAAGTGATTTTTAAAGCAGTGTATAACGGGATTGTTAAGTAGAATGTTGTCAGGCTGTCTCATGTTATCTCATGTAACTGGATGAAGGCTATGGATTTCCCCTTTTAAGCTATGAACTTAAGTTTATACTTTTTAATAGTACAAATATAAATATTATATTTTTCTTAATTTAGATGCAAACAAATATATATGCAGTGTGTTGCTGAAACACTTATCTCATTTCACCTCTGTGGCACAGAGTTTAAATTTTTATTTATCCCAAAGATTGAAAAGTAAGAACTATAATTTATGATGCATAGATTCATTATATAAGTAAATTTTTTTAAATAAGAAAGCTATTAGATATGTCATTTTAAAAATCTGAGTAAAAAGGAATTTTATTCTTGTATATTGGCAACAAATGTTAGAAAATAAAATACTATAAAATGAATGATTTTAAACAGCAATAATTTAATATATATGTACATATATAACAAAATATGACTGAAATTTATACATAAAAATTATAAAAATTATTTAAAGAAATAAAAAAACATAAAAATGTAGGAGTGTAACATGTTTATCCATTAGAAGATAAATAGTATGAAGATACCAATTTAACATCATCCCATCCTAAATTGCCCCTTTTATGTTTTAGAAAATGACAAAATGATTTTAAAAGATGCCTTGACATGAAAAGGATTAAAAATATGCAAGCAAATCTTTAAGAAGAACAAATCATAAGTAGTTACTCTACCAGGTAACAAGATTTATTATAAAGCATAGTAATTAAAATACCCAAGTGTTGACTCTAAAAAACAAAAGACTGGTGGAAGAGAATAGGAAGGCCATACACACACACACACACATATGTATACATGTATGTACATATATGTATCTATCTACACATATGTAATTAGTATTATGTTATTAAAAAGATGTCATTGTAGAGAAGAGGGAAATAGGAAATATTTTCAATAAATAGAATGGGGCAACTGACTTAAAATTGCAAAAAAAGAGGGTGAAACTAGCCCCTAACTCAAAATAAACATGAATAAATTCTAAGTGGACTATACATCTAAATATGAAAGATAAATAATATTTATATTTATTATATTTGGATAATATTTAGCAATATCAATTACATTAGGTTAAAAATATTCCTTAGGCAGAATTCAGAGCTTAAGCCATAAAATAAAAGATATTAATTGGAATTTATTAGTGCTGCGAACATTTGTTTCTCAAATAATGCCACTGATATAATGAAAAGCCACAGAGTAGAATATCTGGCAACAGATATAATCAACAAAGTCAGCCCATCTAGATATAAAGATTCTAACATATCCATAAAGAACAGACAACCCAGTAAAAAAAAAAAAAACAGTGAATAAACTTCTCTAGAGAAAATATTCAAAGGGTAAATAAATATAAACATTTATTTAGAGTTATCAATTATCAGTCAAATGCAATTCAAAACTTCAGTGAAATATCACTACATGTATATCAAAGTGTCTAAAAATATAAAATGTTGGCAAGGATATATGTGTTACAGGAAGGAATCAGAACAGTCACTTTCTAAACAATTGGTAATTATCAACTTAAGGTAAAAATATGCTTTGCTATGACCCAGAAAGTCCACTCCTATTGATATATCAAACAGAAATGTGTGCCCAAGAGCTTCTGGTACAGAAGATAAGTAAGTACAAGGATGTTTGTACTTTAAAATACAAAATGGTAAGCCATGTTGAACTCTGCTGCCTTAACCACAACACCACCAGAATACTGAATCTATCTGGAGTCTTACATTTGTATTCATAAAGTATAAATATGAGTTACTTCTTTTAAAAAGATCACATTATTTAATATATTTTCCATAACAATGACCTTGTCTAGTTTACAGATTTTGTCCGTTTTTTTTGTCTTGTTTCTCTGGCTTTTATTGTGTCACAACAAATTCTATCACCTCCCTCCCCAAAACTAACTTAAGAACTCTGATTTGATTTCCATTATATTTATGTTATTTTTTCCCTCTTCCTCAGTTCATTTTTACAGGATTTTGCTTGCCATTTATCAGTTTTGAGTTATATTTCCTTTTCCTATAGTGCACTCATTCCTTATTTAAAATAATACTTTTTCATCCAAAATGTCATAATGACTTGAAAAAGTATACTTTGTCTTAGGGGTTAGGTGTGTGCACATTCCAGGCTATAAATTGTCATTGTATCTGCATGATTGACTTCCAAATGAAATAAACTCAGTGAGCTATGTTCTTTTATCATTACAACATCATATTGAAATTTAATCTATTCATTCTTGCCTAAAATAACTTTAGATCTTGCTGACTCTCCCACAATCTTCCAAAAAAAAAACAATTAAAATTATTATTTACCAATGAATAGTCCTAGTTTATTGAAAATCCTATGTATTCTGTAATTACCATGTATGAATTTGATGGTAAAAAATGTAAATCAGTGCAGCAATTCCAAATCCATTCTGCTTTGAATAAAGTGCATCAATGTCAATTTTTTAGAATTGTGAAACTAGCAGATTGAAGGATTTCTATTTTAATCTACATATAATAGAGTCTAATTTCCTTAGCAGTGTTATAGGAAAAAAAAGAGAAGCTTCAACGATCATTTATTATTTGCCTTAAGTTTATTGTTAGTCTTATTTGTTCAAGTGGTTATAATCCCCCTCCTTCCAATCAGTTAAATAATGCATTTTTATAATATATGAAAAATAAACAATTAAAATAAACTATCTTCTTTATATTCTCAGTTCGAGTTTGTTCTTTAAATTTTACAAAACATGAGTTAACCACCATTCACTTATCAATTACAAAAGTGAAAATTTGTTTCATTATTACATGGGGAAACCAAAATTTTTCAGATTAATGTGTTCCTTCTGAATTTAAATTCCTTCAAAGAATGTGAAACATAAACTAACCTGTGTCACAAAAGCATCTACCACTTAACAGATTATATAAAGGGACTCTCTCTGCTGTATAAATATCAATTTATTTATTTTTTGTTTTTAATAAATTTGACCTTGATATAAATATGAACCCCTAAATCTATTTTTTTCCTGATTCTGCATCCTGTCAGAACTTATTCAAGCATAAGTTTTCATAAAGAAACTCTATGCTTGGGTCATTTCTGTGGAAATACGAGTATAAAATAAAATGAGATAGTTTACCAGTTTAAGGTACCCTATGACTTGTGCAGTGTGTGCAGTATTTAGACAGATTGGGGACAGTTAAGAGAAGCTATTGGTTTCAAATAGTCTTCAGGGATAAGAAATAGCTGTGATATTCTTTGGCCTTGAGTTTGATTCTGTAAGTTTTATGATAATTTGCTGTCTACCAAGTTGCTACACGTGACAGTTACTCAACTAGTTGAATAAAGGCATCAGGGTAGACAGTTCCCATCAGGATGAATTCCCTTGTGCAGTGACCCACTAGCATCGTATTTCATGTTTTGAAGCTACTTATTATTATTAAATATTTTATTTAATATTTCAACTCTATAGTTCCTGCCATGCCCTTTTACTATGCATTTTAGTGAAAAGTAATATAAAATCACATTTAAAATTTATCTCTGTGATAAAGAAAATATTATGACTTCTCTGAACTTTAGACAAAGACAGCAGTGAAGCATAAATCTAAAAAGAAGATAAAAATATGAACAGTAAAATGACAACAAACTCACAGCTATTAACAACCGAACCTAAGAAAAACAAGCAAACAAACAAACAAAACAAACTAAGCAAACAACTAGAACAGGAACAGAATCACAGAAATGGAGATCACATGGAGGGTTATCAGCAGAGAAGTGGGAGGGGGAGAGAAAGGGAAATGGTATAGAGAATAAGTAGCATAAATGGTAGGTAAAAAATAGACAGGGTGAGGTTAAGAATAGTATAGGAAATGTAGAAGCCAAAGAACTTACGTGTATGACCCACGGACATGAACTAAAAGGGAAGAATGCAGGTGGGAGGGTGTGTGCAGGGCAGAGGGGAATAAGGGGGGTGAAATGGGACAACTGTAATAGCATAATCAAAGAAATATATTAGAAAAACTGATTTATAAAGCAAGCTCATTTTAGAAAGAAGTTTAATACTTTATTATATGAAAAGTTCTCTTGTAACAAAAACTTGAAAATCCACCAGGAAAATGGTAATGTACAAATACATGATTTGCCCCAAAATAAATACAAATGGCAAGTATATTTTTAAAAAATCATGTCACTATTAATCAATAAAATACAAGTAAATATTTCAATACTATTACTTGGCTTCTCAAATTGACAGAGATGTGTATACAGTTAGAAATCTAGAATGAGGAAGTGAGAGAAAGAAACAGAAAGAGAGAGGGAAACATTCTGGGTTGGAGAGATGCAGGAAAAACATAGTCTAATAGCCCAAAAATTAATTAGAAATTATCCATCATCAAAAAGGAAGTATTCAATGATGCATACAGATATTTAGCTTTGTTACAATCTTGCTTTCAAAAGTGAAAGACATATTTTTAAAAAAACACACAAAGTTACAAGGAAAGATTACATAACTTATTTTGTATTTTGGAGAAAAAATTTAACACATTTTTCTCTGTATACCATATTCTAGTAAATGTGTGATAATAAAAAATATGCTTCAAAAATACACAAAGGAATTATGCTCATTATCTAATATTAATAAAATAGCTAAGTGCTGGAAGCAGCCTAGGTGCCCATCAATAAATGAATGCATCAAAAAACTGTGGTACATTTACACAATAGAATTCTATGCAGCAGAAAGAAAGGAGCTCCTACCCTTTGCAACAGCATGGATGCAACTAGAAAGCATTATGCTAAGTGAAATAAGCCAGGCAGTGAAAGACAAATACCGTGTGATTTCACCTTTAACAGGAACCTAAACAACAAAACAAAGAAACTAGCAAAATATAGTCAAAGACACTGAAATACAGGACAGGCTCACAGCGACCAGAGGGAGAGGGGAGGGAATTTCAGGGGAGAATGGGAAGGGTTTACAGGAAGAAATATAAAGGACACATGGACAAAAACTAGGGGGGGTGGAAACTAGAGAGGTGGGGAGGGATGGGTGGGTGGGCTGGAATGGGAGTAAAGGACAGAAAAATGTACTTGAACAATGATTAAAATTTTAAAAAAAGAAAGAAACTGAGTATGAATCTAACCTCAAATAAATAAATAAATAAATAAATACATAAATAAAAATAAACATCAATTTGTTCTTTATTTTTATATGCATTATATAATCCCATGGCTAATTTAGTTAATTTCTATGTAATAAAACTATAAATACTTTTTAAGTTCTTTATACAGGAGCCGTCATCTCCTTATCCACAGTTTTATTTTCCACAGTTTTAGTTGCCCGTAGTAACTGTGGTTCAAAATTATTAATGGAAATTTTCAGAAATAAACAATTCATAAGTTGTAAATTGTACACTACTCTGGGTAGTGTGATGAAATCTCAACCTATCCTGCTCTTTTTTTCCTGTGTATCCACACTGTATACACTATCCACCCATTAATCACCTAGTAGTCTCCATGTTATCAGATTAACTGTCACCATAGCATGGTGTTGTGTTTATGTAACCCTTGATAATGGTCTCAAAATGCAAAAGTAGTTTACACTTTATCAGAAGAATGCATGTAAAAGCCTAGTGTGTATATATATATATATATATATATATATAAATATATGTATAGTCTGTCTGGAAAAAGTCCAGCCATTGTTAACACAAATGGTTTGTGAGACATCAACATAACCTGGAAACCAAGGACAGTGGACTGGAATGCACATCCATCAACAACGATGACTTTACTGTACTAATCAGTGGTGGGGTAGATGTTATTGAGTGACCATGAGTACTCTGTGGCTGTTGCACTCAAAATGACTGAGAGAATAGAGTGACAATTCTGCATCGAATTTTGCATTAAACTTAAACATTCCTCTGCAAGAACTATTCAGGTGATTCAGAAGGTGGCAGCTATGGGCAACTGGTGATTGACAGCTTCATCATGACAATGCACCCGCTCATGCACCGCGCACCGCATCATGTGCAGAATGTTTTGGAGAAACATCAAATCACCCAGGTAACTCAGCTCCCCCACAGCCCATATTTGGTGCCCTGCAACTTCTGACTTTTCCCAAAACTAAAATCACCTTTGAAAGGGAA
This sequence comes from Tonatia bakeri, assembly GCA_004024845.1. NCBI lineage: Eukaryota > Metazoa > Chordata > Mammalia > Chiroptera > Phyllostomidae > Tonatia > Tonatia bakeri. The sequence continues at coordinate 2,658 of PVIA01007122.1, read as the reverse complement.
GAGATTTAAGACTGCCAATGAAATTTAGAAAAATATGAAAGGACAGCTAATGGTGATTAAGAGAACTGTGTGAGGACCCAAGGTACCTACTTTGATGGGGACTGAGGTGTCACTCTCCTATGTACAGTATTTCTTGTATCTTTTATCTTCCTCAAAAATTGTCTCTTTTTCATATTACATGTCTTGATACCTTCTGGTCAGACCTTGTATACATTATTTACTTCAGTTCTATCCCCAATTTCAGACATCCACTGAGATATGAAACATATCTCCTGCAGATAAGGGGGTAGTACTGTATATTTCTACATTTTCTGATCTCTACAATTGATGTGTAACTTTTGAATTTAGAAAAAATTAAAGTAATATTACAACTTTGTTGACATATTATTTATTTTCTTTAGACACTATGTGAATTTATCCTTCCTCTACTTGTATTTTTACAGAAATAGGTTATTTATCTCTAGAAAGATATCTTTGATGGAAGCTCATAAAGATTACATCAAATAATTTGTAAATATTTTACTTTGATTTATAAGTTAATATGCAAGAAATTTATGAAAACTAGATTATATCAGCTTTATAAAATTGTTGGCTAATCTATAAAACACAGAGGACAACTAAATTTTTGGATATGTTTTTTAATTAAATCAAGTAAATACTTTTGTGCACTCTTTTGATGGTTAAAGGATGATCTGAGTATTTAGTTCATTTAAAAATAATTAAAGCAAATTTGAGGGCATTTGGCTTCTTGAGTCAAATCTTCCAAGCATGAAGTCATATGACCCTTTATCTTCCTTCACACAATTTTGCTGCACTATGTACAAAAAATGGAAATAATGATTGACATCTTTTCATTATTTGGCTGTCTTAAATTACACATATATTTCCAAATTTATATATAGACTTATTCACTGCTCTTTCAAAATTAAGAAAAGTAATGTAATTTCTAATGAAAGTGAACTTGAAACTTTTAATGCTACTTTCACATTCATCCCTAGTAAGCTATTAGTAAACTCTAGGTAAGACCTCTATAAATAGACAGATTCTAGCCATCCTTCCAGCTAGCTGACCAAGTTACTTTAACAGGGCCAGCTAAGATCAACAGATGATGTCCTAGATCAACAAAGATACACAAATAACTTGTAGGCTCATGAAAAATAAAATTTTTTTGTTTGTTTAAAGCCATGAAAGTTTTCCAGTGAGCTGTTACAGAACTAGCTGACAGCTTTATTAAATAAAACACGTTTCTAAATTCTTAAAACTATCATATTTAATTATCTTTCTAATTTTAACACAGTCGCAAGATATCTTATACACTTTTGACAATATGTCCTCATGTTCAGCCTTTAATAAGCTATTTTAAACACCCCAGTGCTAGAGCCTAAGAGAATACATTTGGGGCTAACTAACAGCCACTTTTAGTTATAATAGCTACATAATCACAAATTTAGGTTCAATATGTAAGAAATAGAAAGTGTTTGCCTTTTGAGGAATATCAGAAAGTATAGGTAATACTTCATTATCCAGAAATGAATCAAACAAGCTTTCATGTTGGCTATGCCTATTTTCCCTATTAGTACCCACTGGGGAAAGCATTGACATATTCCCTGCCCTGCTCTCTTTTAGTGTTTACTCCCACTTGTGCCAGATCAAGAGTCTCTCAGAGAGCACTAAGTCCCAAACTACTGATTTCAGTCTAGAAGATGAATGTATGCCTGGTGATAGCTGTGATTTTACTGATTTTTCTGACCCTGAAAAACTAGATTTACATTCGAAATGTATACTAAATAGACTATTTGGAGAGTGAAAGTTTTTCTTTGTGTACAACAATAACAACAAACAATGACAATAGCATAGCACAGTTATAAATCCTCAACATTTTACCAATTGATAATTTAGAACATTTTAGTAATACCTTATCTACTTAATTATTAAGTAGAAGCCTATTAACTTTATTGAGTAAAAGCTGATTGCCTCAATTTTACAAGTGAATAGGTTCACAAGTCTTTTCAAAATTATATCAAGAAATGTTCCTGATAACCATATTTGGGTAGGGTGAATACTTATTCCCCAAGGCCGCCTTCTGGAAATGCGAATGTTGGAGGCAGTCATCCTGAGAAAGGAAATGAGGTAGACCTGTGATAGGCACCAGTGATACCTACTTTAGGGTAGAAAGGTGAGGTGCCCCTGTAGTTCAGCTTGCTGATTGCCTCTCACAGCATTCGACTCTCAAAGCCTGTCATGTGGCTAATATGACGAGTTTTAAAGCAATTTATTTAGGTCAAAATGTTTAGTAAAAACTCATTAAAATTAAAATATATACTTGAGAAAGGTAACACATTAAGTCATAGAACATATTAATAATTTAACATGTATTATGCTATTCTAAGCTTCTCATAATTCATCTGTTGACACAGCACTTAAAAGTTGTATTCACTTGCATTAATAACAGGCTTCTCAAACTTAGATTATTCCAACTCAACTTTTGATATCCAACCTCTGCCTTGTTTTCCCTTATTATGGACTGAATCACTTGTCCCCCCAAAATTCTTATGTTGAACACCTTGTCCCCAATATTATGCTATTAGACAGTGGAGGTTTTGGGAAGCAATTAGTTTTAGATAAGGTCATGTTGGAAATAGTGTCCCTATAAGAAGA